>APFE030767966.1:7409-29393 GCA_000404065.3 Pinus taeda | reverse complement strand
TATAGAGTCTATAGGAAAAATCACAATTCCAGCATGCATAACCAAAACAAAATTCGAAGATACTGAGCTCTATGTATATACGGTTGCAGAAGTATCCTTGTGGGCAATCATTCAATGATCTGAAATCCGGTGACAACTTAACAAAAACCGATTTGTAAATAAAAGTAGCCTGCAATGAGTATAAATCTTTGAAAGGTTAACGAGACATACCAAGCAACTAAGAAGAGCATTCAAAGCCAGATTAGGTTGTGGGGATGGGTTAAGCAAACAATTGACAGTGTATACAGTATGAAAGGGCAGGAATGGAAGTGGAAATAAAATTGAAACAATAAAAAGCGCAACGATGGCTAAAAACAATAATTAACAAAGAGAAAGAAGATACAATCCTTTTTTCATTGAACAACAAAACTTTTTTCATATTTACAACTGTTAAGATGCATGTTACAAAAAGTGAGAGTTAATAGAACTGTTAACGCACATATCGAAAACTTAAGCTTTACAAAGTAATTGAAGGTATTAGATCTGCTTGATACCGAGAAAGATATTGTCCATTGAAATTGTGAAGGTTCCCTTTAGTGAAAATGCACGTAACATGAAAATAGTTGTAGAGATGTTTGTTTATATTCTGCAAAGGATATTTGCAGAAGACTTGGAAAGAAGATTTGAAGGTGGTCTTTTGGAAGGATGCAATGTAGCTTACCATCTGCATCTTTTATTGTACATTGCAGACTGTGTTTATAAGAAAATAGCTTTTTGTCACCGCAATTTGTACAATAAAGCAAGTTATTGACTTGACAATCCGATGATCTAATCAACTGTTTACACTCGCTGCAGAATGGCTTGTATGGCAGGAAAAATAGATCAGCTCGTTTGAGAACCCCAATAATCTGCTGCAGTTCAATTGGGAATACACATATTTTTGTTAGGTTTATAGTAGAAGAATAACATAAGGAAAAGAAAAAATAGTAAGAGAAAAAGCAAATAATTCAAGAAGAAATAGAGAAATTCGTATAAAAAGTTCAAATGCATCTCGAAACTTTGTTGAGCATTTGCTTTTGGTATATTTTATAAATGAGTAGTAGTTGAAAAATAATTGAAAACTTTCCTGGAGCTTTGTTTTGGCAAGAGTGTGTAGATAAGATTTTGTTAATTCATCATTAAGTGGCTCAAAGAAGCTTGATAAACATGTATGTATGGTATGCAAATTTCCCGTGACTCCTTTCATCACTGATCAACAACCAACGAACAAATCACATAGCATATCAATATCTCTGCAGCTTCAACACTGGCAATGGGCCTCTCACTTCTGGATTAGTGCATGCAAATCTGAGGGGAATGTCCCTAATATATCCTGTTGATCCAAACTTTAGAAATATGTTATTTGAACGCTTCAAACCTGCAAGTAAAATACATAGATCTGCAAATAAAACTTGCAGATCAGTGAACAGATTCTTGAAATCTGCAAATGAATCTTCGAAATCAGCAGTCAAGGGTATCTATTTATGTGATTGGCCGGGGCCTTGTCCTTGTGAGTGAGAAAAGAGGGTAGGAAAGAAGAAAATCAATAAGGCAGTTGTGAATCGAATCTTGCTGATTTATGAATATTGAATCTAAAAGTTTCAGTTACAGAGAATATCCTACAAGGGAATTTTTAGCAATTAAACCACTTGAATAAGCCCAACAACATGTCTTCAATTAATCAGAGCTGTTACAAACACGGTCTGAACAAATCTTGGATCTAACTATTGCTCAAAAGAACCTAAGGGGACATGAGATAAATGTCACAAATTAATTCCTTTTAGTGACCTACAAGAGTAGCTTAACCGTAGCCATTAACTCAGAAATAAGATGAGGAGAAAGTTGTGATTTTTCTGAAAAATAGTGAAGGACATTGGGCATTGATTATTAAGCTGCCATTCTTATTTTTCTCTTATAGCTGAAGGTGATACCAAACTGTCCAAGCATAGAAGTTCTAACAATAGCACTTATCTTCCAAAACGATCGGTAATAGAGCAGTGCTCAACTGTATAACATTAGCTCTACATCTGCATGATAATTAGGGAATGTATGCTACTCTTCTTCTTTGTAGAACACGCTGAATCTGGATTGAAGAATACAATAGAAATTTCAAGAATAGCATTGGACATTAGGATTGTGCCATTCCTCTTAAGACTGAATCCCATTTTAGGCAGAGTTGATCCTCAAAATATCTATCTGAAAAGAAGCAATGATTTTTAATATGAAATCATGCAATTGTAAGCATCATATCTTATCAGAGTTAGAGGGAGGTTGAGAAGACTTACATTTTTCATTAAATTATGATATTATGCCTTTTATCATGCATGCAAGTACTATTGATAGTGCTTCTATTGATTGAAGATAGTTAAATTTCAGTACATGGTAAACACTAACCAAACCTGCAACTAAGAACACTTAGAAAACTGAAAAGCTATAAGAAACTTTCAGAATTTCTTCTTTATGCAAGATCTGAAAACATTTAAGCTAACCAAAAAGTTTTGAACAACAAAAGAAAACAACAAAACTTAGAAAAACATCTTTGTTTTCTTTATTAACTCCGAAAAGAAAACCAAACAAAGTGGATCCGCTCTTTCGTAAACTGAATGAGTAACAAAAGTAGAGGGTCAATACTACTATTGCACCATCCTAATTAACTTGATTCAACCCTAATTCACTTCTAGGAAAGTGCGCCCAAGGTGCTTTCAAAAGTTTCCTAGAATAGAGAGCCTCACTCTTAGACTAATGCACACTAGTCTAAAACTGGAAACCTCATCTACCATGCACTTTTCCTATAAATTGATAACAACAATTAAAGGATAGAAACAGTGCTTAAAACAAGGATGTCTATATTTTCACTATAAGAGATGAGACAAATTGAAGAGGGAGCATGCATAAACCTCATTGACATACCATTCTAGATTTCCCACCCCAAGTAGACAATTATATATTATCTATTGGATGAGAAGGACACATAGGTAAAGAAACCTTTCATCACTGATCAACAACCAACGAACAAATCACATAGCATATCAATATCTCTCCAGAAACAAAGATCTGAGAAGGTGTTTGGAAGGATCAGACAACATCATAATGTATTAATGATAATCACAAAATCATGAACCAGTTACTTTTCTCAAAATACATTTGTCCATGTACATGGAATATATTACATTTGTCCATAAATTTGTCTCCCATACAAAAAATTGTAATCATTGCATGTTGGGGAAAAATAAAACATTAATAAGTTCTTCTTTAGTGAAAGAACCATGCTATGATAGGCCCCAGAAAAATGATAACAACAACCAATTCGCACAATGGGGATTTATATTGATGGCGATCAATGATTTCTGTCGCAGTGGATGGTGATCCTATGTCATATTTGGCATCTATATATGTGCTTAAAAATGCTCTGGACATTATATCAGTGGACATCTTTTCAATATCTGCAGAGTGATTGATGGTAAAATGTTGAAATTGACAACTCCAATTTATTGCTTCCTTATGAAGAGGTTTTAAATTTTCCTTCCGAACCCGATAGATGCCTTTCATCTTATTACATATCAACTCCGAGTTGGTGAAGACTTCAATATCATTGACATCATCTTGTTTTGCCTCTTTTAACCCTTCAACAAGGGCAATGTAATATGCCTCATTGTTTGTCGTCATTCTAGGCACTTCTCTCTTTCCATGAAATAAATGATTTGTTGCCATATTGTAAAGGACGAATTTAATAACTGCTCGACCTGGATTTGGAAAGCAAGACACTGCAATGCATAAACGCCACTTTTGCACCATTTTTTACACTTCAAAAACCTGAAAAATAAATAACAATAAATTCATTTTAAACCAGTAGACAACTATCTATTTCCTAATACTCAACATGTTTTTCAATCACATATAACTAAAAAAAGCAGATAATTTGTGTTCATTTACACTGCAACACTTTTAGTACTGGCAACTATTCTGCAAAAAACACATTTAGCAATCACCACTTTATATAGATGAAATGCTCATTATAGGACCCAAATACATCTATGAGTTTTAAAATAAATGATACTCAAGGAAGTGAATATTGTATGCAGTTCCCTTATTTTAGCATGTGTGAATAGGAATAATTCTGATCATAGACTAATTCACATCATTCTTTGGTGTGTCTGTTGATAGTAAGTACATATTCCCTTATTTTGGGATGTGTGAATAGATTAATTCAGATCACAATGAACATATTGCTTCATTATTCTCAAACATTTATGTATATTAGTCCCCTCACAAAGGTACCATTACACTAAAGGGGGGAGAATTATAGTGTATTATGGTGTGTCATAAATACCATCCTGTACAACATCATCATTTCCCAAGATTCTTATTTTTGAACCCTTGAGGCTTCTTATAAAATTGTTTTGCCCATTACCCTGTTTCAATGGTTGGAAGCTTTACTGATTCAGTTTCTTTGTTCCCAGTATTTGATAGTAGAGAGTTTCAATTTCTGTGTGTTTCTATGAATTTCATGGAGAAGGATTGTTAGACTAGATTAGTTAGGTTGAGTGGCCTGTATAGAGGTGGTCGTAGAGAAGTTGCACTTAGAATTGCATTGAACACAAAAACTAAAACTCAAAGACCTGATTGGCATACTGAACAGCAAAGGTACATCATGTTATTCCATTGCCCACTAACTGTTGTGCAAGCTACACTGAAGACAGAGATCATATTTTCACCTAACGATTGAAAGTGCACTAACATGCCTGCAAGTTACAAAAGATGTTTTTTTTTCGAAAAATCTAATTCCGACTCGGCAAAATTGGGCGCTTAAATGTAATTTCATGCTTATTTGGCAATGTATTTATTGTGGCGAGAGAGGTAGGCACTGATTAATTAGCAATTTTTTATATCATTGTCCAGTGGTTACAATTCTCTTTATAGGAGCATTCTTTATATTGCTCACAATTTTTTTATGATTATGATCAACGATTACAATGTTGCTCATAAAAGCAGTTTCCAAATTTCCCTTTTGCAAAAGTTGCAATTGTATCCTATGTTATACTCTACTTACATCATAATTCTAGTCTCTTACATAGGCGTGGCTTCAAGTGTGACGAAGCCTAGATAAACCTGTGATGTGGCTTGAAATTCCTTGGTTGCTTGAGAATATCCCTGCAAAAGTGAAAGGTTGTTTGACGAGTATAGAGACAGCATGCAATGATTTTCCAAATGGATTGCCACCAAAGAGGAAGACTGCACATGAGATGGACTTGATTCTAGGTGTGACATTGCCAAATCAAGCACTGCACAAGATGAGTACATTGAAAAGCATGTAATTATATCAGCAAGTTGGTGAGTTGTTGTCAAAGGGCTTTAATGGAGAGATTGTGAGCTTGAGCACGTTATCAGGTCTGATGACATCGAAGAAAGATGGGCAGTGTAAGATGTGTACAAACTCTAAAGCATTGAATAAAACAACAATCAAGTATAAGTTTCCAACGAGAATGGACAATCTAATGGATAATTTGAGTGGTATGAGATACTTTGCAAAGAGACTTGAAGAGTGAATATCACCAAATCAAGATCAACGAGGGCAACGAGTGGAACTATGCATTCTAGACCAAAGGCAATTTGTACGAGTGACTAGTTTTGTCGTTTGAATTGACCAACACCACACTGTCATGTGATTAGGCACTAGTAAGTTTGTAGTTCTTTATTTAGATGATATTTTGATTTTCAACAACTACACAATGGAACAACATTTGACATTGGTGTATGAAGAGCGAAGAAAGGATAATTTGTGCATCAACTTGAAGTGTTAGTGCTTCAAGGAGTTAGTTTACCTTGGTTTCATGGTGCCCAAGGATTGATTGTGCATGGATCCAAAGAAAGTGAAGGCAATATCAGAATGACCTACACCTACAGCATTATAGAGGCTAAGAGTTTACATTATAGCAAATGTTTATAGGAAGTTCAATGACAATGACAAAATGTATGAAGGCGCAAGGATTCCAATCGAGCTCATAGGCACAACAAAGCTTTGATAGGTTAAGCAAAATATTACAAGGAATTTGTGTAAGCATTACCCCATTTCAATAAGATTTTGTAGGAGGATTATGATGCAAGCACGATAATTGTTGGCACGGTATTAAGGCAAGAAGGGAAACCAATAGCATTGTTGAATGAACCTGAATGAAGTGCAACACAACTATTCAACTTATGATATTGAATTTTACCCTAATTTGCAAGCACTAAAGAATTATAGGCAATATTTATTGCCGTGAGAGTTCGTACTATACATAGACCATTAGGGATTGAAGCTTATCAAACAACATGTGTTGTAAAGATATTGGAAATAGATCAAATTTTTGAAATTACATATTTGTGATGAAGCACAAGTCCGAGAAGAAGAACAAAGCCATAGATGTGTTTTGTAAGACAGTGTTGATGTTGGCAACAATGAAGAATGAGACAATTAGCTTCAAGAAAATAAGGAATTGTTCAAGTGTGACAAAGACTTTGGAGAGGTTGCAAACATGTGCAATTGGATTGGCTCATCCAAGGGAGGTGTTTGCTTAGGAAGAAGCAATTATGCATACCAAAAAGTTTGATATGTGAAAATCTGATGAGAGAGTTGCACAATGATAGATAATAAACTAGAACACCTTGAGCACGATAAAACACAAATTTGACTAGAAGAAATATATCATTGATCTAATATGAAGGCGGTTGGAAAATTAGTGGTATGGTGCAAAATCTCTCAAATGGTGAAGGGAGTTAGTCAAAATACAAGATTGTATACACCATTGTCAATTCCAAATGTGTCTTGAGAGGACATATCAATGGAGTTCATTCTTGGAGTATTGAGAACATAACACAAATTTGATGCAGTATTTGTTATGGCTGATAGGTTCTCTAGGATAGCACATTTCTTACCATACAAGAAGATCAATGATGCAATATATCGAGTGAAGATATTGTTCAAGGAGGTGGTGTAATTGCATGGATTGTCAAAGACGACCACATCCAAAGATGCAAGGTTTCTTAGTCACTTTTGGAAGATGTTGTGAAAGAATATAGTAATAAAGCTACAATACAATTCGTCTTGACGCCCTCATATAGATGGACAATCCAAAGTCTTGGAAATATTCTGACACACTTAGCTAGAGACTAGCCAAAACGATGGAATCAAGTTTTGGTGCAAGCTCAATTCACATTTAACAATTATGTGAATAGGTCGACAATATTTGTACTTTCAATATTGTGTATGGAGTAAGAGAAGATGAAAGAACATATAAGGGAATGGAAGAACACCAAAGCAGCAGAAAACATGCGAGAAGGTGGAAGAATACCCAACCGATAAGTCTCTAAGGCTATAAGCCTATTGATCTCCTGCAAGTGCTAGATCAATAATATGTTATTATCTAACCTGTATTAAAGTTAATTCTAATATGCTCCAACCTACAGGCAATTATCTATGAAAGTTTCCTCTAGGGAGACTGCAGGGGAGCTGCTTCCTTGAGAAGAAGGGCTTTGGAGATTACAACTGGCAGATGTCTGGATGGGTTGCCCTTGGATGGATTTGATTATGGATCCATCCTCGGGCAATGTTGTGAATTGCCTGTTGGATATGTGCAGATTCCTGTGGGTGTTGTAGGGCCTCTTCTGCTCGATGGCTTTGAAATCATGGTTCCCATGGCCACCACCGAGCGCTGCCTGGTGGCCAGCACCAACAGAGGTTGTAAGGCCATTCATATGTCTGGGGGTGCTACAAGCGTTCTTCTTAGAGATGGCATGACCAAGGCTCCTGTTGTTCGATTCCCCACTGCTAGGAGAGCCACACAACTCAAGTTTTACTTGGAACATCCCAATAACTACAAAAGCTTGTCTCTCATCTTCAACAAGTATGGTGATACAAATTATTTTTTGTTCTTTTCGATCACATGCGTACACACTCTAATAATTTTATCGCTCCAAAATACCTTAATGCTATGTTGTGATATGCTATTATCAATCTATCAATCATTTAAGAGAATCAGATTGTTGTATACCAATCTTGTGAGTAGTGATGTGATGTTCTTGTGTATGTAATAACAACACCAGCAGATTTGCCAGGTTGTAAGGAATCAAGTGCGCAATTGCAGGAAGGAATCTGTACATGAGGTTTTGTTGTTCCATTGGAGATGCCATGGGGATGAACATGGTGTCCAAGGGTGTGCAGAATGTTTTAGATTTCCTTCAGAAAGAGTTTCCTGATATGGATGTTATCAGTGTTTCTGGTGAGTCTCTCTAGGCCATGCAAATCTTAACAATTCTGATTGGAATTTGGGTTTTGGATCATCCTAATTTCACTAGTTCTGTGGACTCTTGCATCACTGTGCATTCTTTGGTCGCCTTTTTTTTCATTGTGTCGTTGAAAGTTTTGTTTAATATAATGTTTTTTGGCCCGTCATCAGGTAATTTTTGTGCGGACAAAAAGCCCACAGCTGTAAACTGGATTGAAGGGCGTGGGAAATCAGTGGTGTGTGAGGCTGTCATCACTGAGGCAGTGGTTAGCAAGGTCTTGAAAACCATCGTTCTAGCTTTGTTAGAATTGAACATGCTCAAGAACTTAACTGGATCTGCACTGGTTGGTGCCATGGGCGACTTCAATGCCCATGCATCCAATATCGTCTTTGTTGTGTTTATTGCAACAGGCCAAGAACCTACCCAGAACATTAAGAGCTCTCATTGCATTACAATGATGGAGGCATCTAACAGTGGCAAGGATTGGCATGAAAATTTCATTCAGCGATGGAAATTAAACCCTGGAAAAACCCTGCAAGTCGAGGGATACTTGACTGAGAGGATGCTAACAGGTTCACCGAAGAGTACCTGGGTGGCGAGCTGCAGAGCGGAATCGCAGAGCGGGAAGCGCTGAGTCGAAGAGGAATGTGAGTGAGCAGCGCGTGGGTGACCATTTCCTCAATTCGAATTGGAACCGACAATAATACTCCGCAGCTGCAATTCCAGCTCGTCCTCGATTTGTCATGGGATGTCAGGCCCTCTAGCTGCGATCGGACTTTTTGTCAGGGAATGGATGGGAATGTCAGGATTGCTAGGGGAGGGTGGCGGAGCTAGGGGATGGTGGCAGAGAGCGGAGGGATTGCCGGTGGCTGGAGCCGGAGGATTTTCCGGTCGGTGACAGAACACGGGCCATTCTACCGCCTAGGTAGACTGCTCCAATTCAATTTGTCTCGGTAGACTTGTCCCTTTATACATTCAATGCCATGAAAGTCCGCAGGCTAAGGCGGTGCGCATAATTACCATAAAAATCAAACTGTAAAATCAATTAACCAGTTCCACATGCCGTAGTATGACTATGCTACCTTTTAGACTTATCTTGTATATATTTCTTATTAAATTTGTTCAAAATTGTATAAGAATTTGTTGTTCAACTCATAACTTACTTAAATTTAACTTACTTAAAATTTAAGTAAGTAACCAATTGAATTCATTTACACATTTAAATAGTTAGACAACGCGGTTACACATTTGCAACCATTCCAAGTCTCTATGTAACGTAGAGAGAAGCCCCCGGTCAACATAATCAACACGCGAGCGCTGCATGCATGATAATCTAAAACACCTCCATTTGCCGAGCGAGAACAAGTCAACCACAGTGATCGAGGCTTCCCCTCTGCTTCGAATTGGTTAAAATTGTGTAAAAAATTGCTGAACTCATAACTTGGATTAACGTTATTGAATTCATTTACACATTTAACATTTTGTCAAATTTAAATCTAAAATAGTTAGATAACGCCGTTACACATTTTCAACCAACCATTCCAAGTCTCTATGTAACATAGAGAGAAGGCCAGTCAACATAATCAACACGCAAAGGCTGCCAGCGCAGCATACATGATAATCTAAAACACCTCCATTTGCGAAGCGAGAACAAGTCAAGCACAGCGATCGAGGCTTCCCCTCTGCTTCGCATGGCCGAGATTCTTTGGAGTGCCGCAGCTATATATATATTGACGCCAACATAGTCCTCTTTCGATCCAACAAACCAACCTCACCTCACCCATCTCATCTCGCTTCGCTTTTCTCAAAACATCCGGCTTATCGGCTTTCTGTATTGAGCGTTAGGAGGATCAAATATCAATTACTATTTTATAATCTGTGTTATTCTACCATATCCATTAGAATTCAATTCAGAATGGGTTTCCTGCTCTTATTATTCTCTATACTCTTTGCTTTTCAATTTGCGGAAGCCAGGGTTCTGGAACTTCATTTCTACAACCCGCCCCTCTCGCAGCATAATTCCACTCATCTCGATGCCGTGGCCGTGGCCAACTACAAGGAATCGAAGTCCAATCCCAATAGCAACTCTGAGAACTCTACCCAAGATGCTAATACAATCGCAGTAGAGGTCTTACAGAAAGAAGCCACGCCAGGAGTTGCCAGTGGCTCCAAGGCACCGGAAGGTATCAAAGAAGTCTCACCAATCGAAGGGAACGCGGCAATCCTTCAGGAGATGCTGAATTCAGAGAGCAGCCCTGCAGTTGGGCACATGAGTGTCCATGGAGTGGAAGGCAATATTCTGTCCTCCTCGGGAAACAGCCCTGGCGTGGGGCACTGGCAGATATCTAAAACCAAATATTCCTCTTCCCAGGCCGGAAGAACAACTCCCAACAATGTGTTGTCCTCCGGTCCGAGCCCAGGAGTTGGAAATGGCCATACAAATGGTATGGCCGGCACTCAATCAGAGTTGGGAACCTTCAACAAACTGCCTTCGGGGCCAAGCCCCGGAGTTGGGAATGGCCATACAAGTGGTATTGCCGGCACTCAATCAGAGTTGGGCACCTTCAACAAACTGCCTTCGGGGCCAAGCCCGGGAGTGGGGCACAAGGTCATCAATGGCAACACCGAAATGACCCAAGAGCTGGAGTCAAAGAAAAGCGCAATGATCATGAACAAACTGCCCTCAGGCCCAAGTTCAGGAGTAGGCCATTCGGCTACCGACGGGCGAAATATGATGGAGAAGATGAGTATAGAATCAGAATCAAAGAAGAAAACTGCATTTACCCTAGACACAGATTCGAAAAGGAAAAGCGCAATGATGATGAATATACTTCCCTCTGGGCCAAGTCCAGGAGTAGGCCATTCGGTAACCAATGGGCGCAATACAATGGAGAAGACTAAACAAAAGGATGAAGAAGGAATGGGAATTCAAACATTTAATAAACTCCCGTCAGGTTCAAGCCCGGGAGTAGGCGACTCTTTCACCAACGCTCATCAGCCGCAGAAATTACAGGGAACATCGGAGAATAGAAAGGGCAGTGATGATACTCCAATATTGGAAACGCTTCCAGGAGGGCCAAGCCCGGGCGACGGCAATTCATCAATTAATAAGTTGAAGCCGTCAGGGAGCCAGAAGCAGAAGGTGGAGCAGAGCCTTGGAGGGCTGAATCGGAAGATTCGGTGCGATACGGACCAGAGTCAATTTTTTGGAGGATCAAGCTTTTATGGAACCCCAACTCTGCCCATGTTCGGGATCGCGGCTGGCAGATATAATGAATATCCAAGTTCTAAATTTTGAACTGGTTTTTATTCTGAGATTAGATTATCATTTGGGACAGATCCATATTGTTTCAATTCTTTGTATGGTCTACGAGACCATTGTGTATAAATTTTAAGTTCTTTTCGCCATCATGTAAATTACGGACACATATTAAATTCTGTCATCTCGCGGATACGAGGCTACCGTTAGTTAACTGCTACTGGCCGGATGGCAATTACTCGTATGCCGAAGAACTTACTTTGTCAAACAATCTCATGATTTCGTGTGTAGAATATTATATTTATAAAATGGGTTGTTTTGATATTTTGAATTTGTGGTTGAAATTTGGAAGAAAAATTTGAGGTGAAATTTTGATTTGATATTTATAAAATTAATTGTTTTGATATTTTGAACTTGTGTTTGGAATTTGGAAGAAAAATTTGAAGTGAAATTTCCATTTATGTTATTTACAGTGATTTTTGATTCGATATATGAATTTAGTACACTGAAAAATTTCTAAAACATTTCCATTATGCAAAATTTACCCATCAAACTTATGATCTCAATAATTCCAATGTATAAATCTCGATTTTTTTTTTACCAAATTTTAAATAAATTAACAAAAACAACATCACAAAAATTCCAAAAATTATCACCAAAAACAACTAAGTTATAAAATATAAAGCTACTAAATATATTTGACTTCTTAATTCATTTCCGTGATATCATTGGTAGAAAAAAGGAGCCCATTTTCTTTTTCTAAACTCAATAAAAGTAATCTTGATAATATCATTAAATAGTTGAAAGGATTTGATAATAGCATTAAGTAAATGGTTGAAAGGACTTGATAATAGCATTAAGTTATGAGTCCACATCAAACGTGTTTGACTGTGTATGATTTCTTTTGCTGGATAAAATTTATGTCAATCATCTATCTAACTTTTATCTACAATTTACGTTTAATAATTATTATTATAAGAGGTATCTAATTTTTATCTACAATTTAAGTTTAATAATTATTATTATAAGAGGTAAAATATAACAGATGGAATTTCTAAATGCAATAGTGAAGATTTATGTAAGAAAAACGATTTTTGCTATTAAATTCTCTTTATCTACAATTTACGTTTAATAATTATTATTATAAGAGGTATCTAATTTTTATCTACAATTTAAGTTTAATAATGTGTTTGTGTGTATTGTATTTTTTATTGAGATAAAATTTAAGGCAATAGTTTAATGGTGTTATTAAATGTATTGTATTTTTTGGTTTGGTTGAAATAAAATAATAATAATTTAGTATTTTTTTTAATTACAATTTTGGATATTACTTTAAAAGTAGGGATACATCACTATTACATTTATAATTAGATATCCAACATTAAAAACAAAGAAACATATATTTTACTTTGAGATAAAAAGAGGGCTAGATCCTCTACTGGGGAGAGCAATTCTAGTATTTTAAGGCTAAAGTTAGCAAAGTATCACTTTGATTCATCAAACCAAATATTACCATCAAATATACATTATTGAATTTATTATATATTCCAAAAACAATAAATTTATCGTCTCAAATATATTTTTAACCATAAATTATATTATATTATTAATTATTAAATATTATGAAAAAATATATATTTAACTTTTTTTTAAATAGAAAATTATAATTATTAATACTTTTTCTTTCTTCTTCTTTTTTTCTTTTCTTTTCTTTTTAGTGATATATATACCATGTATGGCGTGAAAGAAATAACAATGATATTATTAAATGCAACAAGTTAATTTGTGGAGAGCTTTTAGTCTTGGAATAATGATATGTGTTTAAATTAAAATCTAAAGGTGTGACACATTTCAACCATTATCACTATAGTAATGAATATATTACATGTATTGACATTTATTTTATATTTTGATGGGTTTGTCAAATAAGCTCTCTAAAGAATTTAAAGAATTTAAAGGTTACACAGGTGGGAAACTAGGAATTTGAATGTGGGATCTTTGTACTAACATCTACTTTACACTTTCATGAGGTATCCTTACTTTACAATCTCAAAATCTTTCATGACTTTCCATCATTAAATCTATCCCCTTTAAGCACATGATGCAACATTTAATTTCACTTTTGTTTGTATAGATTGTGAAAAGAATGAATGGAGGTTCTCTTTTCCAAATGTAAGTGTGTTGCGGTTCAAATCGAATCTACTTTTGCTGACCAAGGTTGTTGAATATGTGTGAGATTGGTTTGTTGTCCACAAATTTCCTATGGTTGTTTAAGAATTAAAGACTAGGTGTAGTCATCTTTTTGCCATGTTTTGTATACTTAATGCGTTGTAAATTGTAACTTTTATAGGTTTATATGTGTACTCTTATGGCCACGAATACAAAATATAAGTGTGTTTATATTATTGTTATTATTATTATTTGATATTTTGTATTGGCAAAAATCAAGTTTACATAGTTTTTCCAAATTTCACTATGAGGATTTTAATTCTCCTTAAATCATCACTCCTCACACTAGCAAGTCCACATTTCTTCATACAACATTGGTTAAAAAATTCGTAAAACAAGTCATTACCACATAACCACCACATAAACTACAATAGAATAAATACATCATAAAGTCAAAAGCCCTCTTGACTTGGTGGAACCAAAACACAGAGAACATAGAACTGCAAAGCAAACCAACAAGATCTCTAATCATTATTTGAGGACGAGATCATTGTTGGCACCCTTTTGCTTGAATCTGGTGGATCTAGTAGATTCCCACTATCCTATTCACATGCAATATGCCCCTTTCACATGTCCAAGTAGAATCATTGAGTTTTGAGCATGTTTTTTATGTCTTCCAAGCTGGCAAGGCATTATACTGCTCCACTTGCCTATATTTTAGGACGAGTCCCAGTAAAGCCTTCATTTACTAGTGCATGGCTATGGAATTCAGATAATGTTTATTCCTTCCCTTGGTGTGCCCAAGGTCAGGAACTCGGGTTGACATATCCTCCAAGATTTACGGATCAGAGTTGGATTGTCTCTCCACACCAGCTTGAGTATGCAATTTACATATCCCCTTCCTAGTTTCCTATAGAACTACGTTGAAGTAAGTGGAAGCCAAGTCATGAGTGAAGAGTATCGCTTTTATCTGTCCTTGAGGACCACTGGCTCTCCCTTTCGCCTACAATGCATTCGATGTCTCAGTGGCATCACTTAGACCAAAAAGGAACACATGGAGAAACTACTATAAATACCTCTACCTATGAAAAAACAAGAGATAAGAAATTTAAAAATTAAAAAAATTAATAACCTTTGATGTAAAATAACTTCAATTTTTTATATATATGATTTTTAATAATATATTTTTAAATTCTTTTAATAATAAATTTCTACTCCAAGCATATTATAAGGTTAGTTAGCTTATCATTATTATATATAAAAGTAGTGCATTTTATTTTACAAGTTTTTTCAATAATTAAGAATTTTTAGTGTGATGAATGTTGAAGTGTTATAAATTTATCAGTACTTTTATTTTTACACAAAAATATAAAGTTAAAAAATAAAAAATTATCATTTATATTATTTTATTTTTGATGTAGGATAGTGTTGACAGTGTTGGACCCGCCAACATGTAAGGGGGTCTCCTTGGTAAGAAGTCCCAATTAGATCTCAGACCGTTTGGTGTAGGAGTCCCAAAAGTGGGTCATACAGTAATGCCTTGAACGCGATTTCACATAGAGGCAAGTAAGGTGTCCCTGTTGGTAGCAAGGGTGTGATAGCTGTAGTAAGTCAAGGAAGGTGCATGAGAGATTCTAACACACTGAGGGTGAGGTGAGTGCGCCCCTTGGAAACCTATAATAGTACGTGGCTTGGAAGGGAACACACGAGCGAAGATGTATCACAAGCTGGAAAGCAAGTTAGTGACCAATCCAAAGTGATGGTTAAATCAACAACACATTTCAGAAATATTCATACATACTTATATATAATAGTCCATACATGCATGCATAAGCAAACAAATAAATATATTATTTAGATTAAACCAGATAACATAGAATACAATACAACATATGCATGAAATGCGCTAGCTCTCTTATATTAAGAAGTGTAAGTTCTAGTCATACAATACATCCATGTCCAACCACTAGTTTCGACAGTGGAACGTTACAACCACAACTACTTGCTCCTCTAAAGAGATTGACTAGCTTTGCGCGGTGGAGAATCCAAGGCTCGTTACATTATTGTCCAAGCTTTCTCTAAGATAGTCCTATCGGAAGATTGGCTGACCAAAAGACTTTACAATGAGTTATGAGGTTCTATTTATAGCAAAGGATGGGGTGAACCTTGACATTCCCCTTTGTGACAGTTCATCTACCCTCATGACTCTTCATCTACGCTATGACTATTGCATCCAACTATTGACACTTGAACTTCCACTTGACAAGATGTTACATTACAATGCACATGTGCCCAAGTGAGACAAAATGGCTTGAGCAAGCCTTGCAAGACATCACTGGCACTCGGTGTGTTGTGATGAGACCAACTCTTTTACATGCTTTTGATGGTGAAGGTGGTGAGTTGATGCCAAGCTTGGTCGTCCGTGAAAGTGTGTATGCGCTCCATAGTGACATCTTGCTTACGCGAACCCTTGCCTCTGTTGAATCCAGTTGCATTGGTATGGTTCCTCCATCCAACTCGTCTGCTAGCATGCTCATGGGATTCTTGGATGTAGTCGGACTGACAACACACTAATTCATAGTGTTCGTGCTAATCTTCTAGTGTGTGTTGGTGGTCATGCGCATCAACTATCAATTGCATGTTTAGCTCCAGTAAGACTTGCTTCTTGTCTTTTCCTTGGTGAGTCTCCTGAATGGGTGGGATCGCATGCGTGTGCACAATGGCATGCATGTTGTTGCATTCCCTTGAATGCAATCAAAAACACTTCTCACTTTGTCTACTCTGTGCCAGCTAATCGGATGGATCTATAACTTGTACAAGCGCAGTTTCATCCGTGAGTGCATGTTGTGCCCCCTGTTGTATATGTTCCTGCTGCAACTCATTCGCTCATCTATGCAACTCTTATTCTTCGTTGAGTTGTTGCTTCAGTACATGCAACTCCTTCTCTGTTTTGTTCTCTACCTTCGCATGATCTCCATGTCACGCTGTCACCTCATAGTCTGAGTCTCCGAAGTTGCTTTCATCACAAGTGGATCTACTTGAGCTTACAACCTTGTTTCGTCTCTGTGTTGTCAACAACCTTCCTCTTGTGTTCGTTTCATTCGATATGCTTCCTTCAACTGTTGTTCATGGTGCTGGTTGTGGTGATGTTGTTTTCATTATTGATTGATGTCCTTGTATATGAACAACTTGATGTCTTCATGGGTAGGCAAGTTCATAGACACTTGATCGACTTCATCCCTAAGTGCACTTTGATTAGTTTCTTCGACTCTGCTCTCTTGGAAACCATTGTACCTTTGTTGCTAAGAGGCAAATGAACACCTGTGATACCTAGAGACATGGCAAGAAATATGTTAGTCGAAAACCAAAACAAACTATAGAATTGACTTGCAACATACATGTGTGACTGATCATGAAGGTCACGCAATTTCCGCTGGGAGGTCAGGAGACTGACTGCCAAAACTATGCAAGGTACAGTCGAGGCTGACTAACTTCTGGAACTGCTCAATGCATAGTCCAGTCTGGTCTTCTGAGGAATGAAACTGTGCAATGTAATTTCGGTCAGCAGTGACATGCAACCAACAAACTGCATTGCGCAATTTTTAGGGCCAATGGGACACTGCCTCCAAGAATTGCACAGTGCAAGCCTAGAGGTCAATGTATGGCTAGGCTTGCACAATTTCTAGAGGGAAGGCAAAGCCTTCGATTTCGGAAATGCACAATGCTAGATGGTTAAGGCATGGTCTGAGCCAAGGCAGCCTAGTCTGGCTGACAGGCAACTAAAAACATGAGAAGTCTAAATGCATGGTGAGATGAGTGCAAATAAGAGTGAATGATCATTCATGCAAACATCAAGTGCATGATTCAAAAAATGGGAAAGCATGCATGTGCGTGAACCGATTCGCCGCAACGGTGACCGTACATACAAAACAATGTCATGCATGCGACAACAATGAGATGCAAACAAAAACTGAAATGGTGCTAGTACAAGCAGTATGCATGCAAATGGAAGCAAGTGCTCACTAAAATCAAGCAGAGAAAACTCACACAAAAAAAACACAAAAAGCAATAGAAACGCAACGCAAGTCATGAGCAACGAGCTTATCCCAAGACAACTGAGTTGAATGTGCTGACGACTCCTGGATGCAATATGGGATGCGAGAGCTGCAAGGTCGATGTAAGGAATGAGCTCTGCAGTGTCTAGTCTATGAGTTTTGATAAGATTGAGGTTGTGACGTTCATGCCACAAATCTAGGAAAAGCAACACTTGGCGGGAGGTTTCTAAGATGATCCTTGCATGTAACCTCCAACTGTTAAAAATAGATCCCAGAATCAAGGGATGAATTTGCATGCTGCCTTGGCAGTAGTATCCCATGCATGAAAATCATTTTTGGTCGATCCCAAAAGGAACTGGTGAACTCAACTGCACATGCAATAGTCTGCTCAGCTAGGAGGAAAAAATGCACATTTCGGGGAGGGAGCTGGGTTGGCTACCCAAAGGGATTACGCAATTCCTATGCAGATCAGCTGACTGCTGCCTAGAATTACAGAATTTCTGGGCTGAGCAACCGTGCTGGGAGGAATTGCACAATTTTCTCAATGAAGAGTGACATGTAGATTTCCACAATTTTAGAGCCTAGAAGGCTACTAGATAGAATTTCTCAATTTCTCAAGGGAAGGCTAGTTGCCCTCAAGAATTACATAATTTCTTGAGGGAGCTGCCCAGCCTACAGTTGGACCAAGTTCGATGAAAGAGCCTATGAGGGGGATGCAACAAGCTTTGATGGATAGGCTGTCATTCTGTAAGAAAACCACTAAAGATTATGTAATTGACAAGACAAGACATGTTGTTGTGAAAGGTTGGTAGGGAGGCTCCAAAACGAAGCTAAGGAAAAATTTTGGAGGGTGGTTGTATCTGCTACAACACTTGGTGACACATTGGTAGAACTCCAGATCTCTGAATGGACCTTGTTCATGAAAAGCAATTCTAACACCTCCGAAAGTATTGTTTAGTTCTTAGTTCGTCTTGGTTTCCACACTGCTTGATTGTAAGATGTAGCATTTGCCAAGCTCTTGGTCGGTCGACACAGATTCCAAACCAAGTCAACGCAGTTGTTTCGATTGGATTTGAGGAGTATATGATTCACAAGAAGTATAGTCGTCAGAGTCTTAATTTCATCTCTGGTGTTGCTTTGCTACTAGTAGACTTGGACAATACCCTGACAGAGTCACGTAGGAACACAAACATGGCTTTGCTACTAGCGAGCCTGGTCAGTACCCTGGCATAGTTACTTGCATCACCTCTCTATGCAGGAAGCCTTTCTCTTCTTTCACCTTATTCATTTTTTATTTTTTTCAAACTTTTTTCACTTTTTCATTTTATCATTTTTCATCTTCATAACTGTGCATAACACTTGTTCATTTCAGAGGCAGAAGAGGTATCTTGACTTACTGAGAGAACAATAGGTCGTTCCTTTAGAGAAGTGGTTTATGTATACCTATGACATGCTTGTTAAGGTTTTCCCCGTCACCTTACTCTACTTAACTGAGCTGACAAGGATTAACCCAGAAATAATCAACTAGAGTATGTGATACTAGTTAGCGTGCAAGCGTTGTGTTTTCACCAAGGTTCACTTCGAACAGTATGCATTTTCCATTGATGTATCATGGATTGAAGACAACAATTTCTTACATAAGAGAGTGGACAACAAATAACCAAATTTTGATAGTTGTACAAGTCCTTTTATACTTTAACCAGCTTGTCTCAAGAGTCGCACATGGTCCTTGCGAAACTAACCTACGGACAATAACAAACAAACCAAAAGCAAAGCAAGAAGAAGAATAAAATGCGGAAGAAAAGAAAGTAAGAAAACAAACAAGAAAACAAACAAACACACGAAGAAAGAAGGAAACATGCATGCAATAAAATAACTCAAAAAGAAAACACTACTCCTACTCCTAAGCTAACAATGCATGGTTCATCTCATGAGAAGTGATACTTCTAATGCAACCACCGGTGCATTGGTTGACCCATGTCGGTGAGGGCATGGTTCACAAACAACACAGGTGTGCGAACCAATAGATGTGAAAGATACAACAATGAAGGCAAACACACTTCAAGATTACAAGCATCCACAGAACAAAAATGAGTGAAAGCGCATGACATGCAATCTGTGGACTTGCCATGGTGTTGTGCTACACTATGTCTAGATGTTGAGTGTATGCATTCTCTTGACTATGACATGCAAGAAAACATGAGAAAGGTAGACCACTTACGTTGTGTATGCATGCTTGTTGTGTAAGATTCTTCCAACACATGAGCGATGGGATCGTGTAGTTCGAGTGGAGGAAGTGAAATATGGGTGTTTGGTTGATCTTCAATGCAAATCATAGCGTGATGAGGAGCCTTGATTGTTTCAACAATTTCCTGACCGGGAGTGAAACCAACCTTAGGACAGCGAGGGCCTAACATAACCATCAACTCGGGCTGAAGTGCCTTGATAGTTTGCAGGGTTTCAACTTCATTGATAGATAGATCATCATAGACTAGTGCCTTAGATAGGTTACCAACAATTCAATCAACATTGTGATCAGATGAAGAAGTAGAGAGATCACAACAACCAAGATCAAAAAATTCAAGATGTTTTTCGGCATCCTCATGATTTGATGAATTGGGCAGAGGGGTAGATGAGAAGCAAAGATGTCCACCCTCTATGTTTTTAGAAATGACAAGTTAGATGGATTTTCGGAGGAAGATGTGTCCTCTCTGCACTGTGATGATAGACTGACATCGAACGTGTCCTGTGAATGATTGGAAGTAGAAACATTCGGAAATGGGTTTTCATAGGGGAAATCAATAATGGCAAAATCACAAGGGATGTCAAGATAAATTGGATGAGGCGCGACTAGAAAGGAGTCATCATTCATCGTGGGTTCTTCTTTAGATTCCTGAACACACTCATCATAAATGATGGCGTAGGTTGGCTGCATAACACCAACTCCATCGAAAACTTGATCCTCGTTCATCGCAGGTGAGGAGTTCAGAATGGAAGAACACAAGATAGTACAATCCGAAGGATCAAGAGAACGCAGGGACAAAGTTTGAGGGAATGAATCCACGTGACAACCAATAGGCTTGCAAGCTAAATATGCACAGATATCAAGAGCAGGTGGGGTGGGAGGATGTGGTAGTTCAATAGATGTGTGTGCATGATCTCCCACATCACTTCGTGGTGGTGGAGTTGTTTGATGAGGTGAAGGCAGACAATCACTTGTGACAACAACTGTGTCTGCCTGTGATTGCGCAGCTCCATCACCGAAGTGTGTTGAGCGAGGTTTGGATATGCGAAGAAGATATTCAAATATTCCATAAATAAACTGCAAATCAATTTCATCTTCAGGAAATCGATATGCAAGATTACAAAAGCGTGTGTAAAACTAATCAACAGATTCATCAGTTTATTTTCATAATTTCAGAATTTCTTGATCGAGTGATTTATGGTTAAAGTGATTGAAAGCATGGTCTATCTCTACAATGAGATGAGCAAGAGAATGAATAGATTTTTCGGGCAGCGTGGCACACCAGTGCATTGGGTGCCCTCGAAGCGTGTAGACGAACAATGCGCAGGTCATGTATTATTCAAAGATTCCATGTCTTCGCATGAGCCTACAACGTTGACTGCGTGCCTAAATAAGGCTACGCGACCTCCATCATCATATGTTTTATGTGACAAGTTATCCAATAGCTCTTCTAAGATAATGAAGTTGTTTCCATAAGACATACACTCCAGAAGAGGAACTCGGTAGTTAGTCATGATAGATATGTAGAGATTCAAAACAAATGTGAGGACTCAGATTGTCATCTGGCCCTCCTTCTAGCGCCAAAATGTTGATGGTGTTGGACCTGCCAACATGTAAGGGGATCTCCCCGGTAAGAAGTCTTAATTAGACCTCAAACCGTTTAGTGTGTGAGTTTAAGCAGTGGGTCATACAGTAATGCCTTGATTGCGATTTCGCACAGAGGAAAGTAAGATGTCCCTGTAGGTAGGAAGGGTGTTATAGCTGTAGTAAGTCAAGGAAGGTGCATGAGAGGTTCTAACACACTAAAGGTGAGGTGAGTGCACCCCTTGGAAACCTGTAATAGTACGCGGCTTTGAAGGGAACACACGAGCGAAGATGCATCACAAGATGGAAAGAAAGTTAGCGAGCAATCCAAAGTGATGGTTAAACCAACAACATATTTAAGAAATATTCATACATACTTATACATAATA
>APFE030767965.1:76508-121105 GCA_000404065.3 Pinus taeda | reverse complement strand
CTATGTTTGGTGGACGTAGCCCAGATTGGTTGGGTGAACCACGTTAATAGCTGTGTTAATTCTGTGTGTGTTTTATTTAAATTGCTGTGCCTGAATTCCAACACAGTGTTTATATTTATATAAAGTATATTTACATAAAGAATCAAAAATATACTTAAATCAAAAGATAAAAGACTGTGCTCATCACAACATGCTGAATCTAAAAAAACTTAGATGAAGAGATGAAAGTAGAAATATGTAGTAAAATAGACAATATTTGTCCATAAACACAAGATGGTTTAAGTATCTCGCAATAATCTGATATGTGCTTGTTGCCATTTGATTTATAATACTCTTGTTGATGACCTGTCAAAAAAAAGGCTTTCAATCCAACGTAGTGGATGAAAAATGGAGATTTCAAAAGTTGCTCAAGTAGAACTAATCACAAAAAAGATTATAAATTCCAGGGATATCCACATTAAAATGAAAATTGAGAGAATGTTAAGTGTGCCATGAGTAAATGGATCTGAGGAGATTAGTGAGAGAGCAGGGCAAATTGGAATCTCATGTTTCAAGAGAATTAAGAAGAGTGAAAATGCGAAAATAAAAGTATATATATATATATATATGGACAAATTTATAAATTGAAAATGAATAATTTATTAATAGGTATTAAATGAGTGGAAATTGTATATATTCACTGATATTCGAATTTGTTACAGGAAAATGGCAGACCAATTTCATTAAAAAGTAATAAATAAAGATATGAATGGAGATTGTAATGGTACTTTTAGCCTGAGATAAGAGAACGATGATAAATAATTGTATTTCAATTAGGATTACGGCAGTTCCTAAATGTGTGATTATAGGAAATTTAATGAGTATGATATGGGGTGGTGTTTAATACCATATAACATCCCCGTGGTGATGAGAGAGAAAAAACTGCGCGCGGGAGTGTTATATGGTGTTAAACACGGTCCATGTCAGCGCGCATTAAATTTCCTATGGTCACAAAAATAGGAATTGCCTTCCGATTACATCTATGGCAAAAGAAAATGATGGTAAACAATGCAACTAGAAGTTAACGTTTATCATAAATGATAAATGACTAACATTCCGATCATGTGAATGGTTTCGTTTATGTCAGTTGTGCCGGCGGAACCCTGGAATTTCAAATTTATCTAATTTGTTATGGAATTTTAATGAGGATTATTTAAAATAAAAAGTTTTTTATAACCATCTAAAGTAGTTATTTTTAGGAAAAAATTACTAAATTAATAATTTGATTTTATAACACCAAAAATCTATTGAAATTCAAGTGATTTTTGTTTTGAAAACTACAACAATAACACTAAGACCAAAAAAAATGTTTTGTAAATTAGAAACACACAACACCTAGAAATAAAATTATAATAAATGATATTTTATTTTATTCCAAAATTTTATTTGTCATTAAAAACTATAGAATAATATAACATATGTGCTAAATTGTCATATGAAATTGTGAGTATCTTTCAGCAAAAAAAATTGAGAGAATCCATACATATCCATACATTAATAGGAGAAGATTGATAGCACACAGCGTAGTTAATATGGGTTACTTTTGTTGGTAGGGAATTAGGTTGGTGAGATCATAAAGTTGATAAATTTGAATGGCAAAAAACTATAATAAAATATTTTTTTAATAAAAATGTAATGAAATAATTAAAAAATTGCTCTTAAATTATGTTTTATTACATACGGTAATACATTTTTAAGATAATCAAGGAGAGTGAAAATTTAAAAAAAAAATATGTATATGGATTGATAGAATTACAGATAGAAAATAATAATGTATTAAATAAAAAGATAGATTCAATAGATTATATAACCTAAATTTATAATTATAAAAATGGTTTAGAAGAATATATATAAATTAACAGAATTGTACTACTGATGAAAAATAATAATATTGTAGTTAAAAAACTCAATCTAACTCTTTTCCTTTCTAATATTTTTTTTTAACAAAAAAATAAAACTTTTGATGTTATCATAATTATTTTGCAATTGAAAATAGCTTTTTTGAAAGCCTTAAAAAATTCTTTAAACATCTCGCTTATGCAAATTTCATCATTTAAATTTATAATTCTAACACTTCATTGGATTTGCGATAAAATTCAAAAGAAGAAAATATTGTGAAAGGATGATTGGACGGAAATTGTAGATACCTTTGAGCGTGGAGTACGAGAATAACGATAAATTACGGTAATAAATAAATTTTATGTTATCTGGTTTTAATTGAGTGGGGTTGTATATGTTTATTGTTTGATTTTGATCAAATTATAAGTATATATAGCAGGAACATATACAGCAGCGGCTCAATACAGCTCACCATTGCCAAAAACCAAAATCAAACGATGAATATATACCGCAACAGCTCAATACAGCTCACCATTGCCAAAAACCAAAATCAAACGATGAATATATACCGCAACAGCTCAATACAACCAAATAACATAAAATTTATTTGTTGCCGATCAAATGCTGACCACATCGATGAGAAAGAAAAATGAGGCGATTTTTATTTCAGACCCTATAGCATTTTAAATGCCAGGCTTGACATAGTCATTCGATACCCCGATATAACAAGCCGCCATGCCACTACTATTGAAAAAAAATAGAGATTAATATATTAAGGTATCGAGCGACCATATCAAGTCGCATTTAAAATACTACAAAGTCTGAAATAAAAAATTACCAAAAAAATAGTGGTACATTGGTAATTACGATATTGACGTTTATCATAAATGTCCCACATCCCCAATTTGCTTGTTCACTTTCATCATAAATGACTCGCATTCCTAGTATGCTATGTGAACACTCAATTTGACTACATTGATGAGAGAGGAAAATGGCGGTACAGTAGTAAGTAAGACGTTAACGTTTATCATAGATGTTTCACATTTCCAATATGATTGTTCAACATGATTATACAATATGTGAACAGTCCCATCCCTGCCAGATATTCATTTAGCCAGGGTTAAATTTCCAGTTGTTTATGATAAGATTTTTTGGAAGTCTTTTCCGCAGGTTTTTCTGGTTAAAATCTGGCAGCAATTTATTGGAATCGCAAGTGTGATTATACAATATGTGAACAGTCCCATCCCTGCCAGATATTCATTTAGCCAGGGGTTAAATTTCCAGTTGTCTATGATAAGATTTTTTGGAAGTCTTTTCCGCAGGTTTTTCTGGTTAAAATCTGGCAGCAATTTATTGGAATCGCAAGTTTGATAGCTAGTTTCTGCACAATCAAAGCGTTCCATGGGTTTTTCAGGGTGCTGATTCTGCACAATCAAAGCGTTCCATGGGTTTTTCAGGGCGCTGAATCCAAATATGCAGTTAAAAAACCATTTTAACTGCAACAAATCAAGATTTAACCACAATCAAAGCTTTACATGGGTTTTTCAGGGTGCTGAATCCAAATATGCAGTGAAAAAACCATTTTAACTGCAACAAATCAAGATTTAACCTCAATTTCTTCCGGCGGATTCCATCACCCGAATCTCCAAAAAGTCCCATTATAGACAACTCCGTTAAATTTGAGGCCAGTTCACATGTTTTAAAATACTCTTATCTTAAAATATACGCATCAACTTTAACTGGCCAATAATTTAGAAAACGTCATATTGAAAGAATAACATATTGTCATGGTGAAATACTAAAAGTACACACTATTCTTACTTGTTACTGTAGCACCACATTTTAGTGCTGCACCAATGTCAAAATTCTTGGTTTACAATTTATATGGAAAATAAGTAATTTGTTAATTTGCATTAAATCAGTGGGATGTATATTTTTGGTTCACAATTTATATTGAATATAAGTAATTTGTTAATTAATATTAATGAGTGGGGTGTATATATTCACTGTTAGATTTTGGTAAACTAATTTTCTAATTATAAACATATACACCCCATTCATTTAATGTTCATTGACAAACCACATATTTCTTGTCACTAATTACACTTACTTCGCACACCAATTTATGACAATATACACATATCATAAACAACTTGTTCACACCCAACGACCCCACCTCGATCATGTGAACATGAAAGTAAGGACAAACAATAAATAAATCTTCGAATATGCCATTCACTATCAATTAATTGGTTTGGTGAAGCTCTTTGATGGCCTCCCGCCACGGTATGAAACGTAATGGACAAGGCGTATGACCTGGCGACTTAAATGCAATATTGAATGGCACTGTACGTGCCTTGGCCTTTGGGTTTAGGGTTTCGAAACCTGTTCTACCGGCTCTCACCTACACTAACCGGTCGTCTCTAATCAAAAAGGCCGTTGACAACCCTATTGGCAATCATTTCCTCATTCCACTTCGCGGGGTCACTCTGCCAAGCTCTGAGCTGCTCTATGGGAAAAAACTCTGTTTCTCTGTGCCTGTGCTAATGCCGCCTCCGTGGTTGTCTCCGTCCCCAAAGGGTTTCAATGGTGAGTTTATATGGTCTGCGAGGGCACATTCACTCTGCTCGGCGTTTGTTGGACAACTGTAAGTGTGGTTATCTGTTTGTTTTCGTCTCGGCTGGTATTAGCTTATTGACTATGCGTTGTGGTTCATGACAGGTCCGTCGTTTCCAAGGCTACGTTTCACCTTTGACAACCAGGTAATGATGCTGGTTCCGTGCTTTAACGTCTTCGCTTTTATCTTGCTGGTTCTGACTGTCTCGGCCACTGTCTTCAGGTTACTGTGTTGGACAGTTTGGTCTTGTTTTTCGTCGCCCGGATTACTGGTAAACCCTGATACTCTGCCTCCTTTCCGTTGTGTTTTTGTTTTAACACATGTATAGATATTCGTAAGGTCTAACCTTTGTGGGTTCGTTTTGCAAGTGAGCTCTGGTCGTGTAGCCAAGCTCGTGATGCTGCTACCCGCGTTCTCTCCACGCTCCTTCCGGGTAGTGTCTTAATACTTTTTCTGTAGCTTGATGTCTGTAGTCTCTGTCGTTTGTGTCGAATTTTTATGCGGCGAAAATTTAAGGTTTTGGTCCTCAATCTGTTGATGGTCTGTTGTAGTCGTGGTCTCGACTTTCCCTCTGTATAAAGTTGTTCGAACTGTTTCCTTTAGTGTCAAACCCTCGTGGGTTTTATGGGCTTCTGCTCTGTGGATGTAAAAGAATTGTGTTCCTGTTTGATGGTCGTTGCGGGGTTTCGAACCCTTACTCTGTTAGGCTGTATCGTTCACAGTTTGTAAACTTAGGGTTTTGACCAAACCCTGGTCTATCCCTCCGTCAATGATATGAATGTAATACTTCGGCTTTTGTCTGTTAATAAATTGGTATTTTGAAGTTCCGTCCTATTGATAACTCTGTGGGTGCCGTGACTTGCTTTACATGTATTCTGTGATGCAAATGTTTAACTGTGACCTGGGTTCTCGTTTATTTACTCAGGTCATATAGTTACATAAATTTTCTGTTGTTCGATTACTATCCGTTATTTATACATATCATATGAAAAAGAATGAATTCATTTGTTCTCTGCTACGACATGCTATTTGATTGTAGAGTTATCGGCTTTTGAAATACCTGGTTTTTCATTCGCATGTACAGGCTTCTCTGTCTTTCTAGTTTTCAGAATCTTTGCTTTATCTGAGTCTGCTTCTGCCGCGTCTTTCTCTGGGTGTACACCTGTGTGTACAGTCGGGTTTGCACGTTGGTGGACGGTGCTGTGGTGACCGCACCCGCTCCACTCACAAATAATCTGTCTTCTATTTTAATATGATTTACAATGTATAGGAAATAATATACTGTAGAATAACAATTGTCACAGTGATGAAATGTGAGCAAATAAGTAATGAATCTTAGTTTTTGGAAATGACTGTATGTTTCTATTGTTGTTCTTCAAAATGAGAGAGGAAACTTTACAATCTCTTTTTCGTCCTTTTAACTCTGAGAGTCAAACTGTTCCTGTTCGGTTGGAACCAACCCAACAGATTGACAACTGTTTTCCAATAACTGATTTAAAACTAATACAATGCCTTCTTAAATAAAAATCAAACTAACTAGCAAATTATAGTTTTGTTTCTAACTCCTAAGTAAAATAGAGTAAATGCATGACTAATAAAAGTAAATAAAAACAAGTAATGAAAATAAAATAACTGTGAAGGTGCTGACACCTGTCCAGCTATACGCATTGATTGTGTGTCCAAATTCTGCCTGAGACTGCCAGCCTCATTCTGCCTCCTCAGAGCTGGATGCTCCTGCATCACTCTTTATCTCCACCCAGGGTTGGAATTTGACGGGCAAAATGACCGTCACAAGGTATTTTGACCGTATTTCACGTTTAAAAAATTTAAAAGCCGTTTTTTGTGATGAGTTTTCAAAGTTATAAAACGTATTTTTTAATGTTCACTTTTTTGCAAAAACGTCATTACTACCCTCTCAAACAACAGTCTTGGAATCTGATTCTCCTAAATATATTTTATTGGAATTGGTTCTCTAATATTTGCTTTTATTGAAATAAATTAATTTCATGTTATTTTAAGTTATAGGTGTATGTTATTTAAAGTTATAGGTATATATTTGATAGCAATAATATATTATATTGAGTGATGAATAATTAAGTGCCGTAATATTTGGAATTTATATTATAATATTTGTTTTTATTTAAATAAATTAAATCTAGGTTGTTTATATTTAAATAAATTAAGTTTATTGGGTTTTAATAAAATTGAACTTTATCTAGATTTCGTGATATTATGATGGTGGACAGGATGGGCATGGTGGAGGATAATTTTTGGTCAACTCCAAAGTTTTTGAAGTGGAAATTTTTTTTGGAAGTTTTTTTGTTTATTTGGTGAAAGAAATTTGTTTGTTTTTATTGAAATTGTAACATTTAAATTATCTAATAGAAATCCAAATTGAGAAATTAAAATAGGAGTAGATTGATTGCAATAACAATGAGTTGGGTGTGAGTAAAATAGATTTATAAATTTACTCATAATTTTTGTATCATGTGTTTGGGAGAAGCACTGAATCTCTATGGTTTGGGAGTTATGGATCCCATCCATGAGTAAAACAACTTTTATGATTCAACAAATCATTTAGTTATGATCACACTGTTTTTTTCTTATTATAAATATGTGAGAAAAAATAAACACAGTTTTGTGAATGAAAAATATTTTTTTAATTAAACTTTTATTGATGAAGGGTCGATTTATTATCAAAACATTTTGATTGAAGAGCAAAATTTTAAACATAACGTTCCTTGACTGCCAATATAAAAACCCAAAAGGTAAAAAAAAAATTATTTGACAGGTAATAAAGAATCCAAATTCCAACCTTGCCTCCACCCTACTTAATTCTCTTCTAGATTGAGTGCAATTTGCAAGTTATTGGAATTTGGGCTCTGGGAATTCAATTGCGGAAGCATTGCCCAAAGTCAAAACCTGGAGTTCATATCATAGCTACCAAGTTCTAGTTCGATGAGGTAGGAAAAAAATCAATTACTCAAAATTCAATATGGAAAAAATTTGAAAGTATATCTCTTACAAATATTCAAATATATTATTTTTCCACTATTTTAAATTATTTAAATGGACATTATAATATTCAAAATTGTTTCAATTATAAATATTGCAAATAAGATTGTATATTAGATCAAATAGCTTAGTTTTACATTTAAAATAACAAGTACGATAATAAGTTTTAAGATTCTTGTATTCATATATACACCCAACTACTTATATGATATTTAACATAGAGTGAATTTCCATGCAAATTCCACATCACAATGAACCATATAAATTCCACATTATCAAGTGTTTTATGTTCAGAATAAAGTCGCATATTAAGTGTGTGCAAATATTCTTTAGAAATATACATTTGTAATTGTTAATTACTCATTAATCAAACCAAACCAAATTCTAATGTATAACATATGTTAACAGCATCTATTATTTTCTATCATACAAATTGTTAACTCTTCTAGTTTACTACTTATTTAATATTTGACCATGGTACCACCAATTCCATGTATACAATGGTATATGGTTGTAAAATTGGTGTTGGTGATAAAGAGGGCTTGGGATTTAGAATGAATAATTTAATTGCAAGGGATGTTTTGTAGAGTCAAATTAGGAAAAATAAGAAAAAAAATTATAATTTTTTCTCTTATTCCCCTCGCCATTTTCATCATTGAAAAATCCATTAAGCTTATTATGATGTAGTTTTATGAGATTTTTATTATTTAATAAAAATAATTAATATCTTTTCATAATATTGTTTTCATGTACATTATTTATTTTATACACTTGTGACATATTCTTATTTTTATATGTAGTCTTATTTTTCAAACATCCTAGATCATTGGCATCAGAGTAATTTACTCATTTTCATTTCCAAGTCATGCTACGCACATGGCTAGGGTATAGAGAATTGAATCTCAAACTAGTTTCACTTAAGGATGACCACTCTCACTATCCCAAGTGACCTATCATGGTAGAATAAAAGATAGATGATGGAGTAGGAGTTATTATCAATTTGTTTCTCGAGAAAACACTCAAGAAACAGAGAAATAAGATGATGAACAATTTCACTTGGATATTTCGACAATTACTAACAGAGGTTGAGGCACCTTCAACAAGTAAAAAATTTGGAGGTGCACACTCTTCAGGGTATAAGTTATCTTTGATATCCATTTATTCAAAGGCCAAATTCAAATGCTTTGGAGAAATGGTTAAATGTTAGAGGGTTATTACTCTATCAATTTTTTTCTCATAATGAGAAGATCACCTTCACGCTCCTAAAATACCTTCCCCATGTCAAATATTGGTGGGAAGGTTATTCAAGGAAAAGAGAGATATTAGAGAGTGCCAGAGTAAACTAATATTTTCCATGCCCTACACTCAAGGCTATGTATCAAAGGATTTGAGTGGCACCTAGTTTTGACATACCATAGTGGCCTACATAGGTACATCCAAATGGAGATGGATTTTTGGGACATATCATCATCAGGAGCTACTTATTGATATGTTGTCAAACTAGAGAATAAATTAAGAAAAGGAATAAGCAATAGTTTGGGTCTGCAAATCCATTACGACATAAGCTTGGAAAAGGAGGCCCTAATTCATAGATTAGGGGACAAAGTGAGGATATTCAACCTCAATATAATGAGCCCAGGTCATAGAAAAGGAGGGTAATGGGAAGTTGAAGAAAGTCAATGGAAAGTGGTGTGAGTTCCATAAAATCCCCTAGCATGAAATTGATGAATGCACTTGAAACAATCATTGTTGCCTAAGCTTAAATAGAAAAAAATAAACTCTAGCTTATTAGATTTTGATTTAACACCAAATAAAGAAGATCATATCATTGATGGAAAACCCATTGCACCCATCATCACTGCAAATATCCAACAAGAAGAGTCTTAGGATCTTAAGGAGAAGGAGCACCTCTTCCATTCATATATGTGGGTGAAGGGGACCTCGTTACATTTCATTGCTAACAGTGGGAGTCAAAAGAACCTATTCTCAACCAAGGTCATCAATAGATTGAAGCTACCAATAATGCCACACCCTCAATCATACAACATTGATTGGTTGAGCCATGGACGAGACATCTATGTCAGTGAGCTTGCCCTATGGCATAAATCCCTTCAAAGTTGAGGTATTGTGTGATATTGCCCCACTCAAAGTTTGTAATGTTTTTCTAGGACAACCTTATATATAGAAATTTTATGTTGTTTGTCAGTCTCAACCTTGTAGTATAATTATTACTCTAGGGTATTAACTCTACAAGATACTAGAGGTAGTTCCAACTATGGAAAATTCATTAATCTTAATAAAACAATTCAAAAAGTATTATCTCATACTCCCAAGTTTGTCCTCTTCATGGTTCAACTAGAAGGAGAACAAAAGGTCATTACAAATACCAAAAAAATTAGAACAATCTCTCTTTATATAACATAAATAGCTAGACACGATTGTAAAAGGGTCTAAAGACATATGCACCTGATCTGCAAGGGAGAATCTACACTTCCAGGTCAAACATCTACATACTTGGGATGACAACCTTCCATATGCTCAACGTGAGTACAATAGAGATCTTCACAAGCCTATTGGCCGTATAGCTCTTTTCAGATCTGTTCATGGTTCCAACAAACAACCTTCATGGATTTCATGTTGCAATCATGATTACCATTACACCAAAACCCACAGGTGTTAGTAATCAGACGCACCACCAAAGTCAATGGATCCATGAGAGGTGCTTAAGCATGTGTCACAAAACACAGGAAGCGTTGGTTTATCCAATGTACAACAATCTCACCCCCAACGCGAGCTAGGTGTGTATCGAACTCGTGAGCTATACTCCGATACACCTTGTTGGAATCACGATTTCCATTACACCAAAACTCGCAAGTGTTAGTAAAGAGACTCATCGCTAGAGTTAACGGATTCACGAGAGGTGGTTAAGCACATGTCATGAAACACGAGAAGAGTTGGTTTATCCAATGTCCAACATGTCACTCTTTTGACTATATCTTTACCAACAAAGTCCTCCCATGCTCAGGCCAAAGTAAATTGAGAAACCTTAATTGTTGATTAGATCCAACACTTCCAATGACAGGTTCATGATGTTTTACAAAAAGTTAACGTCAAGTATAAACAATGACATGAACAGGATCCTGTTCCACACAAGTTTCAGGATACAATCAATCAAATCATAGCCACCAAGATGAACAATAACCATGAGTAGAGTATATAACTCTACTAGGTTGTCAAAGTAGGGCAACTTCTTCACCAAGGAAAGTGGCTCACGAGAACCCAAATTCAATATAAGTTTTTCCATCTGATAAGGAAAATTGATCTAATGGAGACCATTTCTTCCTAAACAGGGAGGATTGATCCAGGTGGATCTCAGTGAATCACCATGATCAATAATTGTTTTCTATCATTGGTGGTTTACAAGTCCATAGTTTTGGTAAACCACAATATCCACCCATTGTATTTGAAAGGTGAAAGAAAACAAAATAAAAAATCAATTGAATAGTTAGCTTTTACCATATACAAACATTCATTAGTTCCTACCATAGTGATCTATGGTATTCACCTATAGTTTTTTTGTAACCCATGGTATTTGAAATATAATGAAAGTGAATGACTCTGGGTGAAATGTACCTCTAAATAAAATAGCTATTGGTCTATATCATTGTAAAATCCATAAATTTTTCATGATGTAGTTTATGACATTTTTAACATTTAATAGTTCTTTCATTTTTTTTCTCTACATTATTTCTTTTATGCACTTGTGATGTATTATATTGTTAATATTTCCTTTACATTATTTCATATAACTGTGACATATTTTATTGTTAATATTTGGTCTCATTCTTACTGTTTGGTCTCATTCTTACTTGTGACATATTTTATTGTTAGTATTTGGTCTCATGCTTCAAACACCCCAAATCATGGATAAGGGAATACAAAAAAAACTTTAATATAATAAAATTGTAAAAAAATTAATTTCCTCAAATTGTTACACTATTTTGTATTAAATTTCTTAAATACACATTTAATAGAGAATTGTCACATAAAACATAGAAAAAAAATATAGAATTATGACAATCTTACATCCATTTAATTTTAAATATAAGAGAGATCAAATCACTAAACTTTTATAAGAAAATACCACATTTTTCACTAATTTGATCCCTTCAATCTTGGATAAATTTAAAGTTTATACATTTCATTACTATTTTAGAAAGGAAAAAAATCTAAACCCTGTTAAAAAATTATTTCAGAAAAAATCTCATTTTTTAAGAAATAAACATAAACATTCTTGTATGGTAAAATTGTTTCCATATAAATTTTAAATTATTCATAATAAAAAATTAAAAACGAGCATAAACAGGCTGCTATGACAAAATATTAAAAGTATTGAAAGGGAGAAGAAAATGATGGTACAAAAATATTAAAAGCAATTATGAGTACAAGATACGTCGATGGGAGAAGTACAACAATGTGAGTACGAAGTTAACGTTTATCATAAATGACTCACATTTCGATCCTGTGAACCATCATTGGCATTAATCATTTCGTTTATATGAGTAGTGCCCACTAATTTCAAATTTATCTTGCTTGTTATGGGATTTTGATGAGGATTATTTAAGTTTTAAAATTTTAAATTAATTTGTGAATGTCAAATTTTTGTTGGTTATATAATTTTTTTTATAACAATGGAGAGGCAGGGTTAAAGTATTCATCTTTAATTTTTTTTTTATTAATTTATTATTTTGACTCTATAGCACCAAAAATATATTGAGATTAAGTGATTCTCGAAAATTACAACAATGTGGCTAAAGATAAAAAGTTGTTATATAAATTAGAGAGACAATATGTAAGAATAATAATAAATGATATACTTCAAAACTTCAGTTACCACTAAAAACTATAAAATAATATCAGATATGTGCTAAACCAATATTTAAAAAATTATGTAATTAAAGAACTTAATTTTTGCAACCTTGTCTTGCATGTCATTTAAAGTAGGCTGGGTTAAATTTATAATTGCTTATTTCAAAATGGGAAATAACTTTTCTAAATTTTAAGAATGCACTCTAGGATCAACCATATTTATTTCACTTACTAATGGTAAAGGTTCTTACTTGGAGTAATGGATGGAAAGAGATTAACTATTGTTATTAAAGTATACATATAATAAATTTCTAGATTTGATGAAGATGAATAGGGATCACTCTCAAGATTTTATAAATGTTGAAGACAAAGTAAATAGTTTATGAAATGTATATCAACATTATGTAACTAAAGCACTATTCCAATCTTTCTTCATATTCTATTTTTGTATGTATACCAAGTTCATTGTTTAACTCAGTGTTTGTCTATAAATTACTTATTAGTAAATTACTCATTAAAATTTGTGATAGGCACCCTAAATAGTTGGATGTCAAATTTAGGGTTTAAAAATTATTTTACTGGTGACATTGGAATTTTCAGAATTTTTGTTTCACGTCGGATATGTTTCTTAAAAAAAAAAAAAATGTTCCTCATAACGTCAAATTCCATGTTTATTAAAAAAAAAAACACGTTCCGCACAACGTCAAATTCTAGGCCTAATTAGTAGTTGGAAAGGTAGAGGAGCTTAAACATAAATTTCACACACAAAAGACACAAGTTGCGGCTCTTCTATTGATCACACAAAAACTTGATGATTACAATGAACCTAGTGAAGAGTATTTAACCTTTTCTAACTAGCGACTCACCTAAAATAACTTAACATGCAACCACACACTAAAATTGACTATGACTTAACTCGATTTGACTCAACACTCAATTAACTAACCCTATAATTTTAGTGAACTCCTCATGCAGGAGTAACTAGCTTATTTTAACACTCCTTAATTAAGACTGCTAAACTAAGAATGACTCATAACAACTCAAACATGCATGTTGGTCTATGTCTCAGCTAGGCTTACAACACCCAAGTTTCTTCTATGAAACTCAAACACATCTTTTGCTAATGAATTAGTAAATATATCAACCAATTGATCCACTGTATTTACAAGGCTTAAAGTGAACTTCTTCATTGCTCACAATTTCTCTAATAAAAGGATATCTAGTATCAATATGCTTGCTCTTTGGATGAAACACACTATTCTTGGATAGTGCAATCATTGAGGTGTTGCCACAATAGATTGTTGTTGATCCTTATTGTTTCTACTTGAGTCCATCAAATACTCTTCTTAACCATACTACTTGACATGATGCTAATGTTGTTGTTATATATTCTACTTATGTTTTTGATAGTGCTACAATAGGCTGCTTCATAAATTCCCATGAAATCACGCCTGAACTAAGATGGAACACATAACCAAAAGTGCTCTTCCTATCATCCAAATTTCCTCCAAAATCATTGTCTGTGTACCCATTTAAATCCTTCTTCTTTGTGCTTTCATACATTATGCCACAATCTGTAGTTCCTGCTATTTATCTTAGAACTATTTTTCCTACACAATAATGTCTGTCTTTTGGAGTCTCCATAAATTTGGAAATCAAACTTACTCCTTGCATAATATCTGATCTTGTAGATGTGAGATACATGAGGCTGCAAACCAATCTTTTGAATATATTTGGATTGACATTTGATCTTTCATCATCCTTGCTTAACTTTGTATCTGTTGTAACTAGGGCAGGGACATGTTTGCAATTTTCCAACCTGAATATTTTTACAAAACCTATAGCATATTTATTTTGACAAATAAAAATTCATTTCTCAGATTGTTCAACTTCTATGCCAAGAAAATATTTCATGAGATCAAGATCTATCATCTCAAACTATTTCATCATGGCTGCTTTAAATTCATCTAACTCAAATTCACCTGTATAAATCATGTCATCAACATATAAGCAAACAATAAAAAATTTTCCATGCGCATTTACCTTTGTGTACAAGGTAGGGTCAATGTTGCTTTTGCAAAATCCATTCTTGATCATGTAGCTATCAATTCTGCTATACTAAGCTCTAGGCGCTTGCTTGAGTCCATAAAACACTTTCTTCAACCTGTAAACTTTATCTTCTTTACCTTTAACTTCATATCATGGAGGCTACTGCACATAAATTTCTTCTTCTACAATTCCATTCAAGAAGGTTGATTTCACATCCATCTGATATACTTTCCACTTGCTCTGAGTTGTTGTGGCTAGAACTGCTCTTACAATATCCAATCTAGCTACCAGAGAAAACATTTCTCCAAAATCTATTGTCGGTTGCTGTGAGAATCGTTTTGCTACAAGTCTTGCTTTAAATCTGTTAATTTCACCTTTCTGATTCAACTTTGTCTTTTACACCCATTTCACACCAATGAGATTTTTGTCCTTTGGAAAATCAACCAAATCCCATGTATTACTCTTTTCAATAGCTTCAATTTCTTCATCCATGGATTGCAACCCAATTTTCATCTCTGCTTGCTTCATCAAATGAAGAAGGTTGGAATGCCAACAATGCAAAATTTGAACTAACATCCAAATCATCATAAATTTCTTTTATACTTGTCATCCTTCTCTTAACATTGCTTGATTCATCACCTGATAGATTGCCAGGAGAATATGGATCTGTTGATCTGCTTGAAGATTCATGCTGCTCAAAAAATCTTGGAGTCCTTGTTGGTGTGTCTCTATTTGGTGTCCTTACCTATGATTCTTGTTGCTCCTTCTCTACTACTCCATCTTCTTCCATCAGTGGCACTTGTTCATCAATTGTTTTGTCTATGGTCGCATTCCATGACTCTTGTTCTTTGAACACAACATCTTTGCTAATTATGGTCTTCTTAGTGACAGGGTTATACAATTTGTAAGCTTTTGATTGCTCACTATAACCAGTAAATATGTATTTATCACTTTTATCATCCAATTTACCTCTTAGATGGTTAGGCACATGTGCATAAGGTACACATCCAAATACTATGAGATGAGATACGCTACAAGGCATACTTGACCATGCATCTTCTGGTACTTTGTTCATCACACTCTTTGTAGGAGATCTATTTATCACATAAATAACACATGCAACTACCTCTGCCTAATATTCATAATGGTTCTGTTCTTTCTCTCTGCTACACCATTCTGCTGCCGTGTGTACCTAGTTGTAAACTGTCTTCTGATTCCATGTTATCTGCAGTAATCATGGAATGCCTTTGAGTCATATTCTCCACCACGATCTGATCTCAATACCTTGATCTGTCCATCACTCTGGTTCTCTGCTAAGGCTTAGAATTCTTTGAACTTTGTAAAAGTTTCAGACTTTTGCTTCAAGAAGTAAGCCCAAGTCTTTTTGCTATAGTCATCAATGAAAGTGATGAAGTAACAACTTCCACCAATCGATTCTGTCGTCATAGGTCCACACAAGTCTATATGCACTAGCTCAAGAGGTTCCTTTACTATGTATGCAACTCCCTTTGGAAACATTTCACGGTGTTGATTTCCCATGGTGCAACACTCACAAGTACTAGCATGTTCTTTGATGGGAGGTAATCCTTTGACCATATGTTTCTGCTACAACAATTTTAAACCAGAAAAGTGCAAGTGTCCAAACCGAAAGTGCCATAACCAATAATCATTAGAACTTGCAACGGTAAAAGAACTGACCTGATCACTGTAATTCATAACTAGAGGAAAGAGTTTGTTCCTCGTCATCTGCACCTTTGTTATCAAATGCTTTCTTGGGGGCTTGTCATATATAACACATTCTTGTCCTTGAAAAATAAAAATGTATCATTTCTCTGTCAATTGACCAACACTTATCAAATTATGTTTGAGACCAAGGACATAATATACCTCTAAGATTGTCTTCGTCTCCCCCTGCTTAGTAAGAATGTTGACCACTCCTTTTCCATCTACATCCACTTTCTTGTTAGACCCCAAATTTACCTTTGTCTTCATAGATTGATCCAAATTTGAAACCAAATTCTTGTTGTTTGTCATGTGGTTACTGCAACCACTATTTAATAGGCACACATTATCAGAAGGTTCATGCATGGTATGGCAAGCTAGGAACATGGAGTTAGTACTCTCTGTAGTGATATTAGCTCTCTGGTTCCCTTGATTAGCTATCATCTTCCTGCAATCACGGGCATAATGACCAAATTTATTGCAATAATAACATCTCACCTTTCATTGGTCAACTCTTTGATTATTGCTTAAGCTTATGTTGCTTCCACTTTCATGTTCATGCTCTTCTCAGCCATCTCTCTGACCACCATGTCTTTTGCCTTGTCCTTTGTCTCTTGATCTACTTCTGCGTCGACCCCTGTCTCTTGAAATAGAAACCTGACTTTTGAAAGTGATTTCTAAAGGGAATCCTTATTTATGTCTATCTTTGCCTCATCTGATAAAAGTGATTCCATTAAGTCATCAACTATTAGTGATGTCAAATCCTTGGCTTCTTCTATGGCTGCTACCACAACATCAATTTTGGTAGACAAAGATTTGATGACCTTCTCAACCACTGTTTGATCTTTAATTTCCTCACCATAATTTTTTAATTGATTTACTACAGTCATGACCCGCCGTTTCATGAAAGAATCGATGTCCTATGTCTCCTTCATCTACAGACTTTCAAAATCTCTACTAGTATTTTGCAACTTAACAATGTTGACTTTGGCCATACCTTTATAGCTTGTCACCAAGGTATCCCATGTTTCTTTCGTTGAAGATGTGATCATAATTTTCTGGAACACTGTTTAGTCCACTCCTTGTTGGATACGCTGCAACACTTGTGCATTCTTCTTTTTGTCTTTCTTCCAAAAATCCCTCTTTGCATTAGTGAAAGCTCGTTCTTCTGCTTCATCATTAGGTTTTGAAAATGCAAACTGGACATAATCTCAAACATTATGAACTTGCAACATGGTCGTCATCTTAATGACCCACACAACATTGGTCGCCATCTTAATGACCCACACAACATAATCCCTCCTTGTGAACAATAAAAACAAAGGTTGGAAATTTGAGAAAGCCATATTCTTAAAAAAAAAACATTAAAAAAATATTATCTTATAAAACTCTAAATTTCTCCTCTTCTAATAATTTTATAAATTTTTTATAAAAAAATCCTTAGAAAAATTCCATAAAATAAATACCCTTCTCAAAAATCTAAAAAAAACTTTTTAATAATATATATATTTTTTAAAAGCTTAAAAAAAAACCTTAAAAACACTTTCCAATGAAGTTTTCCAAACTGTTACGAATCTTTTAAAAAAACATTTATGAACTCATATAACTCCAAATGACCATGAAGACTTTTGACTTTGGTGCTTTCGTGTTTAACGAGAGTTTCGTCTTTTGCAAGTCACGGATTTTAAAAAGTCGCGTTCTTGCAATTTTGAAGGGAGTTGTCTATAATGCGACTTTTTGGAGATTCTGGTGACGGAATCCGGAGGAAGAAATGAGGTTAAATCTTGATTTTTAGCAGTTAAAATGGTTTTTTAACTGCATATTTGGATTCAGCGCCCTGAAAAACCCCTGGGAGCCTTTGATTGTGCAGAAACTAGCTATCAAACTTGGGATTCCAATGAATTGCTGCCGGATTTTGACCGGAAAAATCCGCCAGAAAGACTTTCAAAAAGTCGCGTTATAGACCACTGCATTTTGAAGTGACTTGTAAACGTCGACGCCCTTGCTCCTTTGATCTTTGTCAAAATACCCCACCACCGCACTTTCGACGGGTAGGACCAAAGATGCTCCAATCAAACAAACAAGCTACATAATAGCGAATAATTGTCATTTATTTTAAATATAATTAAATAAAGTAAAAGCTATGAAAATTTAGCCCAATGAAATCTTATATAAGTGTATATAGAAAGCCAAGCCAAAATTAGAAAAAAGAAGAAGGTAAAATTAAAAATAATATATTGAAAATAAATAAATAAAATAATTTGTCTTTACTATAAATGAATATATGTTTGGATTATTTATTATAATAAATATATGTGGAAATTAGTGTTATTTGCTTAGATATTATTATACTAATGTTATATTAATGGTGATAGGTCTATATTATTTAAATTTAAAATAAATATTGATATAATATTAAGAATTAAAATTGAGTTTAATCGCGTAAATCTTATTATATTTGTGAGATAATGTATATAATAATAACAATTTATTTAACCTTAATGATTTGTTTTTCAAAAAAATAAATTGTTCTAATAATTTTAGAACGTTTCATAAGACTTGGGGAGGGATGGACGGGAGGAGTCTACCATTTACTTTAAATAACCATTATTATTCGGGGGCAGAATACAACTTATCAACTTATTTTACAACTTAGTTTAACTATTTTTTAATGCAAAATATATTTTTAATAAAAAATGTTAAATTTACATAAATTAAAACCAATAATTTTTCAAAAGTTGTTAATCTATTTATATAAAAATATATTTTAGTAAATTTCTAATAAAATATTCAAAAATATATAAATACATTTTATTAAATTTTAATAAAATATTTAAAAATTATAATAAACTATTATAACTATATAAAAATCATCTGAAAACTTGAGAGGTAGTGTAATTAGGTGGTGTTTGATTTGACTTATGAAAAAAGGCCACTTCATCAAAAAAGTGAATATGGAATGTATTTTGATTGTACAAAAATTCCATCATGAAGCTGCATTGAAAGTTATCCAACGCCAAAGGATACCTCAGAATTGAGTTACCTACAGATACGTGGTTATGAATTATGGATGCGAATTACTATTATAAAATGTAGAACAGGGGAAGTAACTACTAAAGGAAGAAAGAACCATGGATTCAATCTATTAATCCATAGGAAATTAATCATCCCATGGTGAAGTGTGTTTTCATATGGTATGACATAATACATACCCTTTATGAAGAAAATGAAGGTAATGTATGAATGAGAGAGGATTAGTGGAAGGAGAGAGGATAAGTGCTTATTAATTTTGAAGTGCTTTGAATTATATTGAAGTGGATTTTTATGTGAGATAATTAATGTACTAGTATCTAGATTGAAGTAAAAGTGTCCAAGAAAGTGACAATATTGTTAGGTGTTAGTTACATATCTATGAGGAAAAGTCTATATGTAATGAAGTGAAAAGACTCTAGTAAATAGTGTCAAGTAAATTAAAGGTGTGATTGATATAAGGTTTTAATAAAGTATAATCGATAAGTGAATTATGATTTATATGGAAGATATTAATTTTATAAAAAATTGTTAATAGAATATGATCATCTAACATCCGCAAAGAACACTTATCATAAAGGATATATTAGGGCTGCAACGAAAAAGAAAGAGGTTCACCAGTCTTGTTAATACAGGATTTGCTAAAGAATGGGATTCAACAATTGAAGCAAGTTTAAATTCAATTTTTGGGGGAATTTTTTTGATAAAGTCAAAGTTGAAGAGTGAATTTGTTAAATCAAGTGGTCAAAAATCCAATTAAATTTAGATAGATCATATTGTATAAAAGGCGCATTTTTTGTTGTACCTGACATCCGAGGCCATTAATGAAGAATTGATGTCAAATGAAAGTCTGGAGTTGGACACATAAGTCAAAAGTGCATTGAAGTTTGAGTCTCTAAATGTAATGGGTGCATGATCGGTGGAGCTCGACACCCAAAAAGTCTCGTCAAAGTGTTCTAAGGGCAATTTGAAGAGTTACTACACTTATTGTTTGCAGTAAAAAGGAGTAAGTGGTGCTTAGGAGAAAGTTTTGAGTGAAGTGAAGCATTGACCAAGTTCAGAGGAGTTAACTTGGTAAAGTGATTCAATTGCAGGTTACAGTGAACAAGATGAAGTTCACAATAGAAGACGCAGATTCCAGAGAAAGGCCATGATGATGCCATAGAAATTGGCATTGGTGATGACAAGGAAGATATTTCTAAATTAAAAGTATGACTTGACGTATTACTAGAGCTATTACAAAGACAGATACATGGATGGGTAATAAAGAGAACAATTAAATGGCCAATCCAACAATTGATGGAAAGAAGATTGAAGTGCACACTGAAATTTTTAGAAGTAGAGAAACTCTAGACAAATATATACATTGCGAACCAGAGCAAGGACCATTTATTGGTGACAACAATGATGATATGAGTGTGGGTTCGATTCCCACAAATGACACTACAGATTATTCCGAAGACCAATATGAAGACCTAAAGACAGATTCATCTATCAAACCTCATGTTTTTAAATATAACCATTGATGTGTGGGTGCAGGATATGTTGCTGAACAACAAATTGATATAGACATGAAGAAAGTTGTTGATGAATTGTAAAATGATGGGCCAAATGTCAACATGAGATATATTACAACATAACTAAAGTTCATAAAAGAATGGTTGGACAATCAAAAGTCAGAGTGTGACAACAAACCTTCAAATCAAGAAATTTGGTGCAACATAATCGTAGAGATCGACAACAAAGTTCAACAAACAAACAATAGTGTACACCAACCATAAAATAAGTTAGATATTGAAATTAAAGAAATGAAGAAGCTTATGTTGGAAGAATCTCAAAAGATTTCCATTAAACAAAGAAAAAGCAAGGATAACAATAAAATACATCTGACTGCACAAATATACATCAGCAAAAAGGGAAAACTACAAGTTTGGAAACCTATAAGATAGAAAAATAAACTCACAAAACATCAACAATATGAAAAAGTAGTTGATCAATGACATAACAAAGTTTGGGATCTAGGCAGAGTTTTATCATCTATTGAAGATTAATGGTTGGGAGACTATGATCCTCTTTTACCTGGGAAGTCTGATGTAGGAGCATCTAACCTGGGTTAATCATTTACTAGAAGAGATAGTTTATAAAGTAGGATTTAATTAATTAATGTATATTTTTAATAGTTTTAAGAGACAATGAAGATTATTGTAAATAGGAGAAGATTCAAGAGTATTGTGGAAAATTTGAGAGGATTATGGATTAGTTAGCTCTTATGTAGGGATAAGGGATGGGATGAGAGATGTTATGGATTATGAAAGATATTCTTGTAGTTTGTTGAGGGATCTAGAACCTACTTGGGTTCTAATCCAATTGTATAAATTGAGCAGAGCCTATGAGGCATGTATGATGTAGAGTTTTGTAAGTAAGTGAGAGGATTGAAAGGCCAAGCATGAGGCGAACACTCCTCTTGTAATTATTTTTATTTATTAATGAATCATCTCTGAGTTTTTGTATCCATGCCTAATAGCATTTTCTTTTCAGTTTTGGTGTATGTTAATTTTATTAATTTACATACCTATGGTTAAAGACCTGCATCATTTTGTCGTGAATGATCCTCTCTTTGTCCAATGGTCACAACTATGCACCCTCAAACTCTGAGCCCATCCTCTCCAGCGAAGATCTTTAATGGTTGTGAGAGGTTTACAATCGATTTGCATAGCCCCCTAGATCCTTAGGTCGTTGCTTTCTAATATAGAAAACATTCGATCTCTAAAATATAAAAATAGATTTTGCATATTGATTTTTAATATTTGACTAGTACTAGTTATTGTTTTTTAATTAATTATATCCGTACATGAATAATGATGACAAAATAAGAAGTATAGAAACTGAACCAATCAAACTTTAAATAAATAAATTTAAATATTATGAAAAATAAATAAAATCTATCTGTTAATGCTAAACTATGGAGGATTTGCAAAAAAAATTGGTCAAACACAACTAACAGGTAGTTAATGCAAAACTTATACATTGCTGCCGCCCGATATAATAAGAGAGAGGAGCGCTGATCAAATAATTTTAATTACTTAATGTTTTTGTTGGTCATTAAATATTCAACAATTTTGCAAACTGAAAAAAATCATCTATTTTTCTACTTGCTCTTCCTCTTGAGTGGCTCTAGCTCCACAGATTTTGTGATCCTTCCTCTTGCTCTGATACTAATTTGTTAGAAACGCAGCTCTTTTATTGATTACACAAAAACTAGATAATTACAATGAACTCCGTGAAGAGTAATTAATGTTCTAACTAGCTACTAGCCTAAAATAACTTAATTAACATTTTCCAACTAGTTACTCACCTAAAATAACATGTTTTCCAACTAGCTACTCACCTAAAATAACTTAATTAAAGTTTTCCAACTAACTACTTACTTAAAATAACATACAAGGACACACTAAATTCAACTATGACTTAACTAACTTACTCAAAATTTAGTTAACTAAGTCCCTAATTTTAACTAACTCCTCAAAAGAGAGTAATTAACTTATTTTAACAATTACAATTGGATTTGCGTACGCCACGAGCACGGCACGTCGAAATGTTTTCTGATAAAAGCAGTTCATGGTTGGACCCTTAACGGAAACGATGGAACCAATGAAGGGCACAGCCAGTGGAAAAGTATACGTGATTTCCAAAATAGAATCAAAGAAACACGTTAAAAATGCAAAGGAAATTAGCAGCGACACAGAATACACCCCTCTCGGTACAACTGCACACAGGCAAAAAAAAAAATAGCCTGGTAAGAAGAATATTATAACGAGAAAAGCAGGAGCATATATTCCACGAATATCGTTGAAATTATGAGTAGCCTTCGACCAAAATATTTGAGAGAATGGTAAGTGAAATATCCATACATGAAGAGGAGGAGATTGAAGTTAAAATGGGTTACTTTTGATAATGTTGATAAATTTGAATTGCAAAAATTATAATAAAATATATTTTTTAATAAAAATGTAATGAAAATAATTAAACATTGGCTTTTAAGTTTTATGTTTTATTACATATGGATGTTTTTATATGGTGTAGTAAGCAAATTGTTTATTGGAGATCCATATTTATTATTACGTTTTAGTGTATTTGGAGGTGGCAGAATAATTTTATCTTCAATAATAATAGAACTTAGCTGTTGGATATTTTTTACAACATATGTACGCTATATGGATATTCCGCTTTCCTCCCCTATGATAAAAGAGTCTCAGGATATAAAATCCCAAAAGGTGCCTTCCTCTCTGCCGAGGGCTTTTTTTGATGGGGCCGAACAGAATGGCGTTTGTGGTTGTGGTTTTCATATTGTGACTGACGAATACAGTCCTTTCTCCATTCATTGGAAGGGGGGAGGGGTACAAACATGATGGCCGAGGCGATGGCTCTCGCTTGCCTCTTGAGTTTTTGTCTTTTTTTAGATCTCCAAGATGTCTCAATATATGGCGACTCTCAAGTACTGGTGAATTTTGTTGCTGGAAAAAATACTATCTCCAAGGCTCATCTCGCTAGCTGGCTCGAATAGATCAGGTTTTTATGGACCTCCTTAATTGGTGGCTCTATAAATTACATTCGCATGGAACAAAATCAAGAAGCTGATCGTCTTTCAAAAAAAGGCCTTCATGATGATCCGAGTTTGTGGCACTTACAAGTTTCCTCCGATGGCAAATGTTTCTTCATACAAGACTTTTTCCCTCCCTACTTCTAGTTTCATTGTTCATATTTTCTATCTGTTTTACTGTTGCGCTATTACAGAAGCAAGGGGCTATGATCTATATGCTATGTGTTTTTGGTATTGAAGAGGTATTTCCGCATCACTATGATCTATTTTGGGTATTGCAGACAATATTTTCTATTTATCCTTTCGGATGGAGGTCATTTTCTCTGATCTAGTCTTTGTATTCGGTCATAATCCGATATGTGCCGTTTTTCTATATGCTTATACTGCTCTATTGTCCATGGCCTGATCTAATATATCAGAGATATGTTTTTCTCTCATTGATGAATAGTTGCTATGTCACAAGAAAATATGTATATCCTGGCTGAATGTACCATACAGACTCTTTTATATCTCTTATATAAATAATATTATGCTTTTTCTGCCCTGAAAAAAGATTGATAAAATTATAAATGAAAAATAATAATATTAGAAATAAAAAATAAATTATATAATATATAATTTAAATTTATATAATAATAATAACTTAGAAAAAAATCGTTGAATTACATTATTATAAAAAACATTAATGTTGTAATTAAAAAATGCATCTTATAAATTACTATTTTAATAATTTTCCGTAGGATTTTATAATAGAATTGAAGGAAAAATATGCAACTAAAAATTAAAAAAACAAAAAAACTCAATCCAACTCTTTTCCTTTTTTAATTTAAAAAAGAAAAAGACCATAAAACTTTTGATGTTATCATAATTATTTTACTGTTGAAATACCTTTTTCAAATCTTTAAAAAATTCTCTAAAACATTCTGCTTATGCAAATTTCATAATTTAAATTTATTGTTCGGACACTTATTGGATTTGCCATAAATTCAAAAGATGAAAATAGTGTTAAACAATGAATGGACTGAAATTGTAGCTATACCTTTCAGTGTTGGAGTACGAGAAAAACTATAAATTACTAGTTAAATTCTGACTATCAATGAGAGAGGAAAATGCTGGTACAGTAGTAAGTAGGATGTTCACGTTTATCATAAATCTGTGGCATTCCCAATATGTTTGTTCAATGGGCTTGGGATTTAGAATGGATCATCTAATTGCCAGGGATGTTTTGCAAAGTAAGATTAGGAAAAAATAAGGAAAAAAATTATAATTTTTTTCATTATTTATAAAAATAAATTTTATAAATTTTATATTTTTTTTTAATGTACTTGTAACGTATTTGATTGTTAATATTTTTTTAATATTTTTTACACTTGTGACATATTCTTATTTTTATATTTAGTCTTATTTTTCAAATATTCTAGATTATTGGCATCAAAGTAATCTATTCATTGTTATTTCCAAGTCATGTTGTTGACATGGTTAGGGTATAGAGAGTTGAATTTCAAACTAGTTTCACTTAAGGTTGACCACTCTCACTAGCCCAAGTGACCTCCCATGATAGAAGAAAAGAGAGATGATGGAGTAAGAGATATTATCAATTTGTTTCTCGAGAAAGCACTAATGAAAGAGAGAAATAAGATGATGAACAATTTCATCTAGATATTTCGACAATTACTAACAGATGCTGAGGCACCTTCAACAAGTAACAATTTTGGAGGTGCACACTCTTCAAGGTATAAGTTAATTTTGATATCTACTTGTTCAAAGGCTAAATGCAAATGCTTTTGAGAAATGGTTAAATATATTAGAGGGTTATTGCTCTATCAATTTTTTTCTCATAATGAGAAGATAACCTTCACGCTCCTAAAATCTCTTCCCCATGTCTAATATTGGTGGGAAGGTTATTGTAAAAGACAAAGCAAAGATGAATCTAGGATATTCAACATCGCCCCCACTTGGATTGCTTTTTTTGATGTCATCAAGGAGGAATTTTACACTATAGGGAACAATGACAACCAATATATAATATAATATATATATATTAGATGTAAAAATCAAGGACGAGAGAGATACTAGAGAGTGCCAGAGTACACTAATATCTTCCATGCCCTGCACTCAAGGATGGGTATCCAGAAAGAACTCACGAAAGAGATAAATAAGATGATGAACAATTTCATCTAGATATTTCGATAATTACTAACAAAGGCTGAGGCACCTTCAACAAGTAACAATTTTGGAGGTGCACACTGTAGTTTAAATAGGTGAATGAGTTACTGATCAAGAAAGAAAGAAGGCATTTGCAGTTATAGATTAACCAAGAAAGGCATATAACTAACATGAAAACTGAATGCAAACACACAAGTAATAACACAAGAGTTACATGGTAAAACCTTGACAAGGTGTCAAGGAAACATCCACGGAGCAAGGGATTGGAATCTCTATTCAATCAATAAATAATTCTCCTTGCAATAGTTCAGGCATTCATCAGTTTTATATGAGCCTCCTCAGTTACATAACCGATATTCCAGTATAAAACTAACTTGTTAATAATTAATACATTTTACCCAAATTTACATAATTAGTTGTCAAACTTCCAACAAACTCCACATTGACAACAATTTTCCTAATCCCTTGCCCATGCCCATTCATCATTTTTTCTGCAAGCCAAGAGAAGCTAAACACCATCGCAGCTTCTCTACTGTAACTAGCTTTGTGAATATGTCTGCACAATTCTCTCGCGTATGGACCTTTTAAAGAGCTACTTTTCCACCATCGATCACATGTCTCAGAAAATGATACCTTACATCAGCGTGCTTGGTTCTGCTGTGATAAGTAGGATTTGTAGCCAAATGAATAGCACTCTGACTGTCACAAAGTACATTCACTTTCTCCTACGTCCTTCCAATCTCATCAAGTAAACCCTTTAACCAGATCGCTTCTTTACTGGCATCTGAAGCAGTTATATGTTTTGCTTCAGTAGTGGACAATGCAACTGTTTCTTGAAGCTTTGACATCCAACTAATTGCTCCACCTGCATATGGTACATGAAACATATACTGCATTTCTTCATCAGTTCTAGGACTCAAAACCGAAGAAAACTTAAAATAGGAAGCTAATGGAACATTAACAGGTTTCAGATTGTTCATACAGAACTTTTCAAGTACTTTCTCCACATAATTCTGCTGTGATAACCAAAGCTTACCATTTTTCCTATCTCTGTGTATCTCCATGCCCAAGATATGTTTTGCTGCTCCAAGATCCTTCATATCAAATGTCCTAGAGAGCTGAGCTTTTAACGTGTTGATCTCTTCCATGTTTTTTCTTGCAATGAGCATATCGTCAATATACAAAGCTAAGATAATGAATATGCCATTGAAACTTTTGAAGTATACACAATGATCATACTCACTTCTAATAAAGTTATGGCTCACCACGAAGGAGTCAAACTTCTTGTACCATTGTTTGGGAGACTGCCTCAGACCATACAATGATTTCTTGAACTTGCAAACTAATCTTCTACTGTGACCTTGTACAAAACCTTATGGTTGTTCCATATATATCTCTTCATTCAAATCACCATGTAGAAAAGTCGTTTTAACATCTAACTATTCTAACTCAAGGTTAAGTAATGCAGTTAGTGCCAACACAGTACGAATAGAAACAAGTTTTACAACTGGTGAAAAAATCTCATGAAAGTTGATACCTTCAACCTGAGAATATTCTTTTGCTACCAGTCTCTCCTTATACCTTTCGATACTTCCATCAACTTTCCATTTCAGTTTGAACCCACTTGCATCCAACAACACTTCTCCCTTCAAGAAGTTCTACAAGATCCCAGGTATTGTTCTTGGCTAAGGAATCCATTTCTTCTTCCATAGTCATTTTCCATTTTTCACTATCTGTATCATCTACTGCTTCCTGATAACAAGAAGGTTCCCCATCTTCAGTAATCAAGGCAAGAGATGAAGCAGAATATTCATACCTTTTGGGAGTTTTTCTTTCCCTTGTAGACCTTCTTAGAGTGACTAGTTTCTGAACTAGTTCAGAAACTTGAACTGGTTCAGAAACTTCAACAACTTCCTTTGTATCTTCAACACCTTTTTCTCTAGAAGTCTCTTCTTCCTTTTGACTGTCATCGAAAGGTCTAGCCTCCAACTTAACTTGTTGATTTGGCGATACCTGTTCCTGTTCAATTCTTTCAACATTTGATTTTAAAAGAGAAGATTCATCAAATGTTACATCTCTACTAATGACTATCTTCTGCAATGTAGGATCCCACAACCTGTATCCTTTCACTACATAGTCACAAGGAATAAAGACATAAAATTTCAATTTTGGATCTAATTTTGAATGTTGATTTTTAGGAATAAGAAAATAAGCATCACAACCAAATATCATTAAATGTGAATAATCACAAGACTGACCTGTCCAAACTTCTTCAGGAATTTTACAATTAATTGCTACTGAAGGTGATCTATTAACTAAATAACAAGTAGTGGATATTGCTTCTGCCCACAACTCCTTTTGCAAGTTAGCATCGCTGATCATGCTTCTGGCTCTTTCCATAAGAGTCTGATTCATACGTTCACCAACACCATTTTGCTGAGGAGTATAAACAACAGTTTTGTGTCTAATAATTCCTCCATACTTATAGTATTGTTCAAATTCTTTTGAAGTGAATTCACCACCATTGTCAATTCTTAAACATTTAATTGATTTACATGTTCTTTTATCTACTATTGCTTTAAATTGTTTAAAGACATTGAATACATCAGCGTTCCTTTTTAGCATAAAGACCCAAACTTTAAGGTAGAAATCATCAATAAACGTTAAAAAATATAGAGCACCTCCATATGATACAACTGGAGATGGTCCCCACAGATCATATTGAATATAGTATAGAATATCTTTACTATTATGATTTCCAGTTTTAAATCTCTGTTTACACTACTTTCCATACACACAATGTTTATAGAAATCTAACTTCAAAGATTTCAGGTCGGGAAGAGATTTACGTTTCATCAGTATCTGAAGACCTTTCTCGCTCATGTGACCCAATCGTTGATGCCATAGACGAGTACCTACTTCTTCTTTTTCTGACGCAATTGATGCTTCACTAATCTGAGTACTTCCTTTGAGTCTATAAAGATTTCCGACCTTTTCTGCCTTCATAACAACTAGGGCGCCTTTAAAGACTTTCATCATACCACTCTGACCTGTAAACTTATAACCATTCGAATCCAGTACTCCCAAAGAAATCGAATTTTTCTTCAAATCATGTATATGTCTAACACTAGTTAATGTTCTAATTGTGTTATCATACATTTTAACCCTGATATTTCCCATCCCAACAGTTTGACATGATACATTATTACCCATAAACACAAAACTACCATTTACATTTTCATATAAAGTAAACCAATTTTTGTGTGGACACATGTGATGAGAAGCACTAGAGTCTAACAACCAACTTTCTAAACCTTGAGAGACATTACATTCAGGTGAAGTTTCATCTATCATACATAATTCTTCAGCAAATAAAAATTCGTCTATCATACCTGAATCAACTTGATTTGCTTCCTTCTTCAGGTAATCAGATTCTTTTTGTTTCCAACAGTCTTTTTTCAAGTGTCCAATTTTATTGCAGTGCCAACATTTTGCCTTACACTTCTTTCCCTTCGATTTAGATTTGGAAGACCCCCTTGTTTTTTCTCCTCTTTCCTTTGAGTGTCCTCTAGCTATCATGGCTTCTGATGCAACTGTTTCAGTATTGGATTTCCTTCATACTTCTTTAGACAAGAGAGCTCCCACAACTGATTCAAAGAATCAACGGTGCTCAAGCTGATTGAAGTTACAAAGTGATCCCATGATTCGCGTAGAGAACACAACAAGGTTATAGCTTTGTCTTCTTCCTGAATTTTAACTTCCATATCTATTAATTGGCATATAAGTGTATTAAAAAAATTCAAGTGTTTTGCAACTTTTGAACCCTCCATTCGAAGATTGTACAATTGTCTTTTCAAATAAATTATATTGGTTAAAGACTTTGTCATATATAGCTTTTCCACTTTTTCTCATAAACATGAAGTTGTACTCTCTTCAACAATGTTCAAGAGAACTTCATCCGCAGGCATAACCTGATGGTACTGAGAGCTCGGGCATCCAAGTCCTCCCAGTCTGAATCAGTGATGGTTGCAGGTTTCTTAGTTGCCCTATCCAATGCCTTGTGCAACCCTTGTTGCACCAGTAGATCCCTAACTTTCAGTTTCCAAAGAGAAAAATTGCTCTTGTCGATGAATTTCTCCACCTAGAATTTTGCATTCAACATCTTGGCCAGTTTTTTTTCTCCTAGGGTTTCAGTCTTTCAACTAGGGTTTCCCTTTCTTCCAAAAACTTTTTGTATTCAAAAAAAAAAATTCCCCTTTTTTCAAACAAAAAACAACCCTTCAATAGATTTTTCCTTCAAATTAATGAAAAATCCTCTGTTTTTCTTTCCTTCAATTTTAATGAACAAACCCTTTGATTTGTTTTTCTCCAAATTTGAACAAATTTATGGAAAACAAATTCAAAAAAATATCTCTCGAATTTAAAAACAATTACTCGGATCCAGATAGCAGATAGCTCTGGTCTTCACGGCTCCCTCTTTGCTCTCGCATGCACCTCCTCTCTGCTCCAGCACGCAGAGGTAAATCTTCAAGGTGTAAGTTAGCTTTGATATCTACTTATTCAAAGGCCAAACGCAAATGCTTTTGAGAAATGGTTAAATATATTAGAGGGTTATTGCTCTATCAAATTTTTTCGCATAATGAGAAGATCACCTTCATGCTCCTAAAATCTCTGCTCCATGTCTAATATTGGTAGGAAGGTTATTGTAAAAGACAAAGCAAAGATGAATCTAGGATATTCAACATCGCCCCCACTTGGATTGCTTTTTTTGATGTCATCAAGGAGGAATTTTACACTATAGGGAACAATGACAACCAATATATATATATATATATATATATATATATATATATATATATAATGTATATGTATATGTATATGTATATGTATATGTATATATTTATGTATATGTATATGTATATGTATATGTATATGTATATGTATATGTATATATATTATATATATGTATATATATATATATATTAGATGGAAAACTCAAGGACAGGAGAGATACTAGAGAGTGCCAGAGTACGCCAATATTTTCCATGCCCTGCACTCAAGGATGGATATCAAAGGCTCTGAGCGGCACTTGGCTTTGACGTACCATAGTGGCTTACATAGGCACATCCAAATATATATGGAGTTTTGGGACATATCATCATTGGGAACTTCTTGTTGATATGTTGTCAACTAGAGCAGAAATTAAAGAAAAGGGATAAGCAATAGTTTGGGTCTACAAGTATGTTACAACAAAAGCTTGGAAAAGGAGGCCAAGGAGGCCTTAATTCATAGATTGGGGGACAAAGTGAGGACATTTAACCTCAAGATAATGAGCCCAGGTCACAAGAAAATAGTGTAATGGGAATTTGAAAAGAAAATAGTCTAAACCTTGCTATCATTTGAGAAAAAACTTATTTTTCAAGAAATAAGCATAAACATTATGGTAAAATTGATTCCACATGAATTTTAAAATTATTCATAATAAAAGATTAAAAATTAGTATAAACACGTTGCTATGATAAAAAAGGAGTATAAACACATTGCTATGATAAAAGATTAAAAGTTAGTATAAACAATCTGCGTGGTAAAATTGTTGTTTCCCATAAAAGACAATTGCATCAAATTTGTTTTCAGAATTAAGAAAGGAATAGCTATTTTAGAATGGGTTTCTTGAGCGCATTTCTTATAACTTTATTTCGAAACCCAAACCCCACCCAACCAATTGAGCCCCTTTGGCATCGAAAAATGAGAAGTAATACACCAATTCTTTAGGGAATGGGTGAGAGTTGGTCTAATATGATTCTACTAGTGTTTATTGAAAAGGTATCAGAAACCACTTTATGGTAAGCAAGTAATATTATTATACTGGTTTTTATTGAAAAGGTATCAGAAACTATTTTATGTTAAGCAAGTATGGTTTTTAAGATACAATCAGAGTCAACTAACGTTTAGGAGAATCTACACCACTTTACAGAATATCACAGTGGGTAAAGAGCGAATGATATGAAATTTATGAAAAACAAGAAGGGTTGCACGATAGTTATTCCTTGCCTTAAGAGGAGCGGGTGGGTGGTTGAGGACTGCATGTGTTGACTTAAGTCTATAGTGGTAGTACTTACTGGATGGAATTAAGTCTTTACAGGCATTGATAGAGTGAGCGGTGGTTGAGGACTGCATGCGTTGACTTCAGTCTATAATGGTAGTACTTATCGTATGGTGGAAAGGTCACCCAAGACCATACATTAAATATTTGCGAAGGCTATGAATACATATTGAAACTATGAATAACACAAGAGTGTTGGAAATAAGTGTTAAACCATTAATGAGAACATGTGGATAACCATAGTGAAGGACGATGCAAGCCATATCATGATTCCTTGCAACTACTAAAGAATTGAAAAACATTGACAATAATGCATTGGAAATTGTTGTATGGGAACCATGTATCTAAGGGCAACCTTATGGAAGCATGAAAAGTGACATTGTAGCCATCGGAGGGTAGTGGTAAGCATTTAGAGGTAGCTTATTTAAATTAATGCAACCAATACTTTCCACATTGAAAGCACCGTTAGAAAAAAGAAACATTTGAAAAATGTGTTACAAAACCATTAGAGCGGGTATAATGACAGCTATATATAGTGCGTTGCATGAATATTAAAGCAGCCATGGGAAGATACACTGATAACACATGTAAAGAGAACAAAGACAATGCACTACGCTACAAATGAAATACTCACATGAAGCAAAATACCGATAAAAGGAAGATCACAAATCGAAATGGATGAAACTGAATGCCATGGAACATTTATCCCTCATTTACCACTTGTGTTTTCCTGAGCCCCACCACGAGAGACAAGCCAGCGAAATATAAATATTATTTCGGTAGGATAATAGCAATCATTGGATGTAATGACTAGAATGCCACAGAGACGTGGTTGAACATAACAAGAGACATGGTTGAACATAACACATCATAATGCATGATAGAGACATGGCTGAAGACCATAGTGATTTTTCCAAATTTCTATCGTCGAGCCAGAAGAAAGCAGGACAATGGTGGCAAGTACCATTCTATCTTAACCTTGCATGTTGCGTAGCTGAGCGAAAAAGCTTAGAAGCTTGGTTAATACTTGTAGTAGCAGCAACCATGAGCTGAGGTTCTCTCGGTCGTCAATGGGACTGTCTATTGGTGACCTCCTTATCAGCAACGCACCACATCTCAGATGCTCCTTCTGGGGTTGTACTGCTACAGGATGATGCTGCATAGAGGTGGCCAGGGTGGAAGGTAAATCCAGATCATACGCCAGATAAAATTGAATTGGCGAGTGTTGTTACAACCCTTTCGAGAGTTGAGGGGAAAATTATGGACTCTCAATGCCAGTGGCGAGCGACTTGAATTTTTCTATCCCTTGCATTCAAAACAAATACCAGATTGGAAAAGAGATATGAAGATCGCCCTGCGCCAACAACAGAATAATAAGATTGTTGGTAAGAAGAGGAAGAAGCCCGATCCAACGATAATTCCCTTACAACACGAGTTAAAGTAGTGTCGATCCTTCCTTTCAACCTCATGTTTCGATGTTTTGTCCAGTGTAATCGCGGGTGATCACCGGGGTAACACTTCAATAGCGGGCTTGGTAGGAAGGAGGTAAAGGCAAGCAAACAGTTGTCCCTTCTCATGACGTACCTTTTCAATAGAGGAGGAAATTCATTAGCTATTAGTTCAAGACATATGGATGCTTTCCACTCTGCGACTATGGAGTTGAAGAACAATCTGCGAGAGGATACTGCTGCCTGAAAACTACCCAACCGATATGGCTTGAGGTGAAAGGCTGCCTTCGATTGATGGCGTTTCAAGGCTACCTCACTTTAGACTGGCTTTATTGTTATTTCAGAGCATACATCACACATAGCAGATTTATACTCAGAGACTTAAACGACAATAGCAAAGAATAATTGTAGACACAGACAAATGGAGAAACAACAAGATTACTCAATCAAAAGAAACAGACTACATAAAACAATCACTGGAGAATAGAAATCATTTTGCATTACATAACAGGCCTGGACCTTGGCTTGCCTTCCTTGGCCAGAGAAATTACAAATTTATAGAGGCTAAAGAAGGATCTAGAATCCTGCATGTGATTTAGATGGATATCTAGAAACTAATGGCAATGTAGAAGGATCTAGAATCCTGCATGTGATTTAGATGGAGATCTAGAAACTAATGGTAGTGTAGAAGGATCTAGAATCCTGCATGTAATTTAGATGGAGATCTAGAAACTAATGGCGGTGTAAAAGGATCTAGAATCCTGCATGAATTTGGATTCACACTTAACATTCTCCCACTTGAAGTTGAATAAGAGTCATGAATCAAGTCACACTGAGTCCCACCATGCCTCTACATAACTCATGTTTATTTCGTGGTAAAATCTTAGTAAGTATATCAGTAGGGTTCCTATCTGTATGGATATTTTCCAAGGATAAGCGTTCTTCCTCCAACACATGTCAGATCCAATGGTACCTTAAGTCAATGTGTTTGGTTTTTGAATGAAATGTTGGGTTTTTTGCCAAGTGAATGGCCGCACTCTGACTATCACAATATAACACATACTTGTCCTGCTTTTTTCCTATCTCTCCTAGGAATTGTTGCATCCACAACATCTCTTTACAAGCTTCTGTCGTAGTTATCTACTCTGCTTTTGTTGTAGAGAGGGCTATTATTCTTTGTAGTCTTGACACCCAAGATACTGCTGCACCTGCAAGTGTATTCAAATAACCTGTAGTAGACTTTCTGGTGTCCATATCTCCAGCCATATCCGCATCTATAAATCCTTCAAGCACACTCTCATCATGACCAAAACATAAACAATAATGACTAGTACCCTTGAGATACCTCAAAATCCATTTTACTGCTTGCCAATGTTGTTTTCCTGGATTGGAAAGGAACCTACTCACTACTCCCACTAAATATGCAATGTTTGGTTGTGTGCATACTATAGAGCTATAAAAAGGGTCTCTTTCACCTCTAGTTACCTTACATTAATATGTCAATCCGGGAACGTCTTGCTATTTCAAAGAGTGTCTTAGTCTGAGGCTTAGCACTTGTCAGAGTAATGCTCGTAGTACAGCTGATTAAAACAAAAGTAAATTGATGTGAGTCTACAACCTAACTACTTTAAAAGGCTAAATCACACAAAGCAATGCATCAGTCAAAGGTTCGGTAGCAATAACCCATCCTTTTCGTAACTGATGAGAGCAGGTCTGAGGTCTGGGATCCAGGTAGCAGATGTTGACGCTCACTACAGCCTGAGATCATCCTTAATAAATGGAAATAAAGTGGCAAGTAAAGGGAATAGCAATGAAATAAAACAACACATCATTCAAGGGTTCGGTAGCAATAACCCATCCCTTTCATAACTGATGGGAGCAGATCAAAGGTCTGGGAGCCAGGTAGCAGATGCTGACGCTCACTACAGCCTAAGACCGTCCTTAATAATTAAGAAATGGCAAGTAAATAGAACAAAAAATCAGCAATCTTGAAATGGAACGACAATTGAAATGGAACGACAATTGAAATGGAACATCAATTGAAATGGAACAGCAACTAAAATGGAACAGCAATTCAGAAATGGAACATCAACTCCGAAATGAGCAGTAACCAAGTTCGTCAAGCTATAACTCTATTCAATCACTCCAATCAAAACATCAATCCATCGCTCTTAAAAGATGTACACATACTATGGAACAACATTGCCTATGGATCCAAGATGAAATAATATTAAAACCATATAAACACAACGTGCTTAATCTGACTCTGTTATCGCTCTAAATAGAAGCATACGATTGCATCTCAAGATGAAAACAACAACACCCAAGGATTCAATAACTATGTGAAATCAGACTCTTCAAGATAAATGTTGTAATGCTAAAGCACAATCGCATAAAACTCTGTAATGGAAGGACCGTATCCTGTAGAGATTAACCAACACTTAAAGAATTGGTAACAGTGCAGTGTCAATACAAGACTTTTGTTTGCAGGAGCATTAAATGAATTGAACACAAAAGAGCATGTAATATAAACGTTCTTAAAACACAACAGATTACCAGATCACGTCTATAAACAAACCACACATAAACCACGCGTAATGGTACAAGAGCAAGTGTCCTCCAGGGTCGGGCCCTTAGCCTCCAGGGGTACACCGCTTAAGATTGATCGAGGCTCAAAGATAAAAGAGTAACCAAGTCTGTATTAATGCATGAAGTAGAATTACAGTAGCTCAAGTCTTTAACAGAACATAAAGATCATAGTCTTGATCTTTCTTAAAAGAAATTACATAAAAAGTCCTCTTCTTCTAGCTAACAACGCTATCCCTTATATAAGGATGATGACGGAGATATCTAGATGAAGAAATAAATAAAATAGTGACAATTCACAGAATCGTTAATCCTGAGTCACTTCTTTCCTTTTCTGCTCCGAGCTGGTATCTCGGCTTCCTTTCCTGGGCTGGTCCGTTTTGATCTGGTTTGCACGTGGTCTCCCATCAAAGGGACAGCAGTTAGTTCATCCTTGTCTTTTCCTTTGGGATGGCTACTTTCCGATTTTCCTCCCTCCTGCACATAGGAATGACAATTATCAACGTTTCCTATTAATCTCATGTGTTTCGTTATAAATCCTCATTATTGCCTAAGTTTCTAATGCAAAAGGCTTATAAGTTTTAATGAAAAGATACTGAAATAACCATCGAAACATACCTTCTTTGATACTCCACACATGCCATGGCATACATCAAACTGCCAACCGCTGAAGCATAAGGAATCTTGTTCATCTCTTGTTTTTCTTTGTCATCATTAGGACATAATTTAGTACTCAGCTTGAAGTGGGCTGCAAGGGGTGTACCAACTGGCTTGGCATCCTTCATATTAAACTTATCAAGTACCTTCTTGATTTATTTTTCTTGGGACAGCCACAACCTTTTGTTTTTCCTGTCACGCATAATTTGCATGCCCAATATTTGTTGTGTTGGTCCCAAATCCTTCATTGCAAATTTGCTACCCAAATCTTTCTTCAACATATTGATCTTATTCTTATCATGCCCAACAATCAACATGTCAGCCACATATAACAATAATATGATATACTTTCCTTGATCATACCTCTTGATATAGACACAATGGTCAGCTTCCAACCTCTGAAAACCATGTTCCAACATGAATGAATCAAATTTCTTGTACCATTGTCGAGGTGCTTATTTCAACCCATAGAGACTCTTCTTCAACCTACAAACAAGGCCTTCTTTGCATTTTTCTATGAAGCCTTCTGACTGCTCCATATAAATTTCCTCCTCCAATTCACCATGAAGGAAAGAAGTTTTTACATCTAACTGTTCGCATTCTCAGTCTAAAGCAGCAACTAGACCAAGAATGACTCTAATGGATGACATTTTAACAACAGGTGAGAAAATTTCAGTGAAGTCAATACCTTTTTTGGGCAAAACCTTCCACCAGCCTTGCTTTATACCTCTCCTTCTTTTTGTCACCTTCATGCTTAATCCTGTAAACCCATTTGTTTTGTAGAGACTTTCTACCTTTTGGGAGGTTTACCAACTCCCAAGTTTTATTTTCCAGCAAAGAGTTCATTTCTTTTTCCATTGCTTTCTTTCATTCTTCATTGTGCTCAACTTTATATGCTTCTTGAAAACAATTAGGCTCACCTTCATCAGTCAACAAAATATAGTTTGAAGTAGGATACCTTTGTGAAGGCTTATGAGGCCTAGAAGATCTGTGAACCAACTATGGTGGTGCATTATCAAGTTGAATCTCTTGTAAAGGTTCCTGCAAGATTCCTTCTTCTCGTTGTTCATCATTTTCCACTTGTTGTTCTTCATGCTCCTGAATTTGCTATTCATTTTCTTGTATTGGTGGGATTTTTTCCTGCTGCTCTTCAAACCTGTCAATAGCCTTCTTGACCTCCAACTCACCTATAGTCCTCTTGAACATTTCTGACTCATTAAATATAACATCCCTGCTTCTAATAATTTTATGTTTGACTGAATCCCATAGACGATTACCAAAATCTTCATCCGCATATCCCAAAAAAATGCATTTCATAGATTTATCATCTAGCTCAGTTCTATTTTCTTTGGGAATATGTACAAATGCTTCAGATCCAAAGATTTTCAAGTGAGAATAATTCAAATTCTTACCAGTCCAAACTTCTTTAGGGATATCGCCATCCAAGGCTATAGTTGGAGATCTATTTATGAGGTAGCAAGCAGTCCTGACTGCTTCAGCCAAAAAATTCTTCTCCAAACCGGAATTGGACAACATACTTTGCACCTTTTCCATAATGGTGTGATTCATCCTTTCTGCGACACCATTCTGTTGAGGAATACCAGACACAGTCTTCTCATGCTTTATGCCAAACTTGTTACAATATTCCTTAAATGCATTTGAGCAATATTCTCCACCCTTATCTGTTCTTAAACACTTGAGCAATTTGTTAGTCTCTCTTTCAACAACAACATGAAATTTTTGAAATATTCCAAACACTTCACTTTTAATTTTCATACGATATGCCCAAACCTTCTTGGATGCATCATCTATAAATGTTACAAAATATGACGCTTCTCCTAATGATTTGATGTTAACAGGCCCAAACACATATGAGTGTACCAATTCTAACACATTTTTCTTTCTGTCATGGCCACCTCTAAGGAATGAAACTCTTCTTTATCTACCATATATACAATCCTCACAAAGATCAAGATTGTAGTATTTCAAACCTAGCAATAAATTTTTAACAAGAAGGATTTTTAAGCCCTTCTCGCTCATGTGACCCAAAAGTTTATGCCACAAATCTGCTAAATTTCCTTCTTTTGTGAAAACAGCCAAATTTGATTTTTCTATTAGTGTCTTCAATGTGTATAATGTTCTTGTTTTGGGTCCTTTGACCACGACCAATGCTCCTTTGCTAATTTTCCAGCCTCCTTTTCCAAAGCTTATGGAATAGCCTTCATCATCCAGTTGTCCCATAGAGATTAAACTCATGCACATTTCTGGTACATGCCTGACCTGTTTCAACAATATATCTTGTCCATCTTTCATCTTGATCTGGACATATCCCACTCCAACAATACTGCAAAAATGATTATTCCCTAAATGCACTATACCATAATCACCAAGATTATATGAAATAAAACTATCTTTGCATGGGGTTACATGGTGAGATGCCCTAGAGCCAAGGATCCAATCAAAGCTACTACTAGATGTATATACACATGCATCCTCTACTGAAACAATGAAAAACACATCACCATCTGTGGCTATAGCAGTAGTCTCACCTTCATTTGCGCTATATGACTTGTGATTTGTACTGGACGGTCTCTGATCCTTTTGTCCTTTCTTCCAGAATCGACATTCTTTCTTCATGTGACCAGATTTGCCACAATGAAAGCAGATGATCATGCCTCTCCTTGATTTTGATCGGCCTCTTGATCTTGATCGCCCTTGCCAGCCTCGATCCATTCTCTTACCATGATCAACTAGAGCTAGAGCTTTTCCTCCCTGGTTTTCCACAATTGACTTGCGTCGCAGTTCCTCATTCATTAAACAACCGCTGACATCTTCGAAATTTAGGGTCCTTGCAGTTGTTGAAGTGCTCATAGCTACAATTAAAGTTTCCCAGTTGTCTGGCATAGAACACATTAGAAAAATAGCTCTAATTTCATTATCTAAAATGATTTTAACAAAGGCAAGCTAATTAGTAATAATATTAAATGCATTCAAGTGCTCAGCAACTGAAGCACCCTCCTTCATTTTGAGATTATAAAGCTTCTTCATCAAGAACACTTTGTTTGATGTCGTGTTCTTCTCATATAGATCATGGAGCTTCTTCCATAATCCTTCAGCTGTGTTTTCTCCAGACACATTGAAATACACATTCTTTGCTAAATATTGGCGGATTGTTGCAATCGCCTTTCTATCTAGCTTATTCCACTCTTCATTTGTCATTTGTGAGGGTTTCTTTGTTGTGCCCTCAATCAGCAAATACTGATCCTTCAAAATCAGTATATCCTCCATTTGTGATTTCCATAGGGCAAAATTAGCCCTGTTCAACTTCTCCATATCTGTCACTATGGTCTCCATTTTCAATATATTGATGCCCAAAAACAAAAACTCCACTTAAAAATAATACTTTACTTATTACTCTTTAAAATTTCGTAATAATGACCTTCTTCCTTTTTAAAATACCCTTTTCAAAATTCCTGCTCCTTTTTAAAATATACTTTTCAAAATTCCAACAGATAATTATATAAATATAAAAACATATATAATGTTTTAACCTTTTCACATTTCACACATACAGATGTTGGTTTGTATAAGTGCAAGCTTGAAATAAAAATTACAAACTCCACGTAAAGCACTTATGCACTCCACGTTTTAGGCTTCATGGCACGTTTCACCATATGTCCGCAGCCTTTTTATTTCTTGCAACAACTGTCTTAACGTTCCTTAGCTAGTTCCTCAGCTATTTCGTGAACAGATCCTTTTCCTGGACTCTCTTCTTTGCAGCGATTTCCGATTTCCTGGACAAATCCTTCAACAGCTCCAGAGGTAACAACGAACCTTTTAAATAACGCTGCCAGAGTAAGGCAATGGCACTAAGCGACTTGCATAGTGGATATTGGACCCTAGCTCTGATACCAGTTGTTATTTTAGAGCATACATCACACCCAACAAATTTATACTCAGAGATTTAGACGGCAATAGCAAAGAAGAATTGCAAAGACAAAGTCAAATGGAGAAACAACAAAATTACTCAATTAGAAACAACGGAATAGATAAAACAATCACTCGAGAACAGAAATCACTTTGCATTACGTAACAGGCCTGGACCTTGGCTTGCCTTCCTTGGCCAGAGAAATTACAAATTTATAGAGGTTGAAGAAGGATCTGGAATCCTGCATGTGATTTAGATGGAGATTTAGAAACTAATGGCGGTGTAGAAGGATCTAGAATCCTGCATGTGATTTAGATGGAGATCTAGAAACTAATGGCGGTGTAGAAGGATCTAGAATCTTGCATGAATTTGGCTTCACACTTAACATTTATGCTCTCCATTGACTTCAGTTTAGACTGTTGCATTAAGATAATTTAGTTGTGAAATTGTTATTCATAAAAAGAAAATGATGGCAGAGCAATAAGTACAGTGTTCACATATTCATCTACCCTTGGGCAAGGCTGGAGTTTTAAAAGAGAGATAGGCAGAACTGGAATTTCGAAAGAAACCCACCCCGCTTTACAATGACAGTGAAAGATTTTGATGGCTGTGCAAATATTTTTAATTGTATTTAACCATAAATTAGCCCGTAACAAACAATTTGCTAGTCAACTTCCATGGTTAATCTGGTTTACTAACCGTTTGCATCTCAGAGTGTATATATATATATATATATATATATCTGATAAATCTTTTATATATATGTTATGGTCGTACATGTATGTATGAATATATAAAGCTTTTCCTTATTTCTTTTTTTACATTTTTAATGAAAGTCGATGACTAAAAAAAAATAAAGAACTAACTTTATTGAATATGACGGGGAGGGGATAAGTGGTAGCCTTGATTCTGGGCTTTGTTTATTGAGGCAGAGGATTTGTTTACACTGTCAAAATGTGTCATGTTTTTTATGGTGGAAATAGATTCAGCGCCATCGAAAACTTTTGGAATACTCAAAATCTTGAAATTTGATAATAACCTAGATTTACAAAAATCCCTGTATATTTTATCAAAATGTTAATTATATTACTTAAATTTCCACAAATTTTAGAACAAAAAACAATTTAATTAAACCACTTCTTTCCATATTATAATTAACCTAAGAAACCAGATTCGTTGTATACCCTGGACGAATCGCGAATCCAACGTATCGGACACGATTCTGTCCTGACACGTGTCATTCTGTCAGGACACATCGTGTCCGATTTCCCCACGTCGTGTCCTAACGTGCCACGTAAAAAACGAATCGGGTTGGTTTTTTTTGGAACGAGTCCTGTTTTTTCCGGATTCGTGTCATGATTTTTCCTGTTTTTGCCGGATTCGTGTCTCGATTTTTGCCTGTCCGCGGGGTTAAAAGGCATCGGATTGATTGTTCTGAGCAACATAGTGAAGGGTTTGAGCTGCGAGCAGTGCTGAGACTCCCGTATTTGCGATTTGTTGGTTGTTCGTGTTAATGACCAGCGTCGGCCCTCCTCCAGGTACATTTCACCAACATAGCAGTTTCACCGAGGACACAAAGATTGCTGGGTTGTTTATATGTTTCCAGACTGTCTATTGCATAAAATTGCGACCTGCATTCTCTCAAAAAGCTATACCAGTATTAAATGCTAGGTTTTTGGAGAGCCGACATGCCAAAAGAATGGCCAAAATCAAACGTTTAATATGCTTTAATGTTTAGAGTTTATTGCATAGCGTGGAGCGTTATAAAAGTTTTAAAAATGCCAAGAGAATGGCATTGACGATTGACCAATGTCCAATGTCAAATTTTTAATATGGTTTAATCATAATGTTATAAAGCCTATTGCATGTCGTGGAGGAGCACTATAAATGTCGGGCATACTCTTCCAGGCAGCTAGAGTTAGAGTCTTTGCTTCTAGAGAAGGTGCACCACAGGGATGGTGGAGTTTCATTGTAAATCTTAGCCTTCTTCTTCCATGAAGGAATAGCATGGTGATTCACTAGAATAGTGAGACGGTTAGGGCTTTGAGTTCGTGCACATTCTATTTGCTGTCCTTAATTACCAGAATGAGATTTTATGCAGATTTAGTAGTAATTGGGCTATGAAGTCAAACCTTGAAACTACCTGCAACGGCAACCAGTATTGAAACTTCTGAAATATGAAATATCCCTGAAACTTTTACAGTCTTGACTCTTGACCATTATTCTTTATTCAGCAACTAAGATACTGAGACAAAAACTACTACAACAATAAATTAAATGCACAGTTAATGAGCTTATTTATGTACAAAACTTCAATAAATAAATCAACTAATTTGTGTCAAGTAAAATCAGTCTTCTGGTGGCACCATGATAATTTCTGGGTGTTTGATCCCATGTCGTCTCTCTTTTGTTTTTTCTAAGAGGAAAAGAGCATAAATGTAAAACACTCACCAACAGGAACATGAATAGATATCAGATGCAAAAAATATTCCACCTCTAGGTTGCTCAAAAAATCCTTATACTCCTCTATAGGGTCCCGAAATACATGATAGAAAAAATAATCTTGATAAACAACTTCAAAATTTTCTTTGGCTTCGATAGCATATGGCTGTAGCCTGTCATATATCATGAAAATATTTGATTAATAATTCTTTGGTACAATGAAGAATATCATCTTCAACCAGGTAGCCATCATTATTTCTTGATTCTTCGACTTTGAGATCTTAGCAAAAATATCGATCTTCAAATCTACTTACCTTTATTTGAGGAGCATTAATCTGTTCTTGTGGTTGTCTTTGGCATGTGCTTGAAATTAGTACGATACTGTTTACTATTCTGATCTTCTGCATCATGCAGTGTCTGTACCTTTGATTATACAGATCAGAATTTTGAGTTTATACAGTCAGCTGTATGAGACACAGATGTACTATACCCCTATGCACAGTTTACAATTTTTTTACAGCAGTTTGTTCATTTTTAAATTTTTTTTGCATTTTTTAATTTTTGACAGCAGTTTGTTCATTTTTTTTACAGGTTGTCGTTGAGGTAACGCCGTAGTCCATAACAGTGTTCATGGCTCAATCAAAGGCAGCTGTTAGGGGGCAAAGGAAGGGCAAGAATGTCATGGGTAGAGATGCCCTTCCTCCCCCAATATCATCAGAGTCTGCTGCAAGTAATGTTGAGGGAAGAGGAGTTAAAGACAATGATAAATATCCATTATGGAAATATGTCACAAGAGAGGATGGGCCAAACAACAAGGGAAAGGGAGGAGGCAATGTGCAATGGAAATGCAACTTTTGTAACATTTATTTCAAAAGCACATATTACCATGTGAAATCACATTTGTTGGCTATACCTGGTTGTGGGATTGGATCTTGTAGAGTTATTACTTCACAAAAGAGAAAAGAATTGGAAAAGGAGGCCAATGTTGGTATGGAACATGTGGCACTGGCTTCAAAATAAAAAAAACCCAATAATGAAGACCCCCTTCCATTTTTTAGGAAAGGGACCACCAAATTTCCATTTGAGAGTTCTACTTCTGGTGGGGGACAAGCATTAAAAAGAAGATCACTGGGTCCAATGGACAAGATTTTCCAAAAAGATTGACGAGAAGAGCTTGATCTCACCATTGCCTTCTTCTTCTATCAAAACTTCATATCATTTAATGTTGCACGTGCACCTTTATTTGTTGAAATGTGCCGAGCTCTAACTCAAGGGGCTCCAGCAGGGTATGTGCCTCCTGGGTCAGAGAAGCTGAGAACCACATTGTTGACGAAGGCAAAAAAAGAGGTGCAAAAAATGCTTGAACCTATTATGGCATCATGGCCAACATCTGGGGTTAGCATTGTTTCTGATGGATGGACAGATCCAGCACGACACCCAATCATCAACTTCATGGTGTCTTCCTTGAATGGTCCAGTTTTCATGAA
>APFE030767965.1:30947-50349 GCA_000404065.3 Pinus taeda | reverse complement strand
TTTTCTGATTCAGATTGGGCAGGAAATCCAGATGACAGACGATCTACCTCTGGCTATGCATTTCATATTGGATCAGGGGTTGTAGCTTGGAGTAGTAAGAAACAGCCAACTGTTTCTTTATCATCAACAAAATCAGAGTACAAAGCTTTGACCAATGCCACCTGTGAAGCTATTTGGTTGCGGAGAATTCTTGCAGATCTTGAAGAAGCGCAAAGTGGTGCGACATGCATCAATTGTGATAATCAGAGTGCTATCAAATTAGCACATAATCCAGTTTACCATGCTAGAACAAAACATGTTGAGTTACAGTACCACTTTATACGTGAGAAAATTGAATCAAATGAAATTGGATTGATATTTTGTAACACCAAGGATAATGTGGCTGATATATTTACTAAGCCCCTTGGTAAAATCAAATTTGAAGTTTTTAGAAGTCAGTTAGGTATTAGGTATTGTAGAAAATCCATTTCTCCATTAAGGGAGGATGTGAGAATAATGCAGAAATAGAATTAGTTGTGAATTGGTTGAACAGAATTAGTTGTGAGTGGTTAGGAATTGGTTGAACAGAATTAGTTGTGAGTGGTTAGGAATTGGTTGCCAGAATTAGTTGTGAGTGGTTAGGAATTGGTTGTCAGAATTAGTTGTGAGTTTCCTATATAAGTGTGATGTAATTGAGCAAATGAATTAATGAAGTTGTGTGTGAGCTTTGTCTCACTTTTGCTGGTGTTCTGCCTGTGTATTTGTTTAGTTCTCTGTTTTAATTAATTATGGCAATTAGTTATGGTTTTAACCTGGTGTATTGATTATTGTTGTAGGTTTCTAATTAAAAATAATTTCACAAAGTTGTATTTTTGAATTGGGTTTAAGAAAGTTGTATTTCTGAATTGAGTTTTTGGTTATTTTAAGTTTATTTTTGGGTGATGAATGAATAATTCCTAATATATGAGTTGGAAACATCTATTATTCACTGAAATAAAATGTACAGAAAACCTCTCTTTGAATAAAAAGCCAAGCAAACAAGTTAATTTTTCCTATGACTTTGAATTTTATAAATTGATTTTTACTTCTAATCAATAGTCCTTCATTTTTTACAATTGTAAATATTTTTTTTAACAATCCATGTGAATAGCAGAGAAAAGTCTGGCAAGAACAAGCAAGCAGAAAAAGATTCTGACAAGCACAAGAAGATTTTGTTCATATATTAAAATCAAGTTTAATCAAGAATGTAAATATATTCAATGGAGCCATTATTTCAAAATTTTCTGATAAAAAAACATAAGAATTTTCAAACAAAAACACAAAAGAATAAAGTGCAGAAACCACCTACCTGTAGTGAAATCTACCGATAAGAAACTTAAGAACCACTGAACATATCCCTGTAGTGAAATCTACCGGTAAGAAACTTAAGAACCACTGAACATATCCCTGTTCTCAAACTCTGCCAGCATTCTGCAATCTGTTCTCAAACTGTGATAGCTAAAATGGTTAGAATTTAGAACTTGAATTGGAGTCCACTGCGATAGCTAAAATGGCTAGAATTTAAAACTTGAATTGGAATTCTAACTGGTAAGGTGGTAACTACTAACTGGAAGCCTCTAGGTCACGACTCACCAACCCAATTAGTTCATGCTACATGAGATGGCCTTACACTTGCTGAAATTTATTGCTTAGTCCTGCAGGTTTAACTATGTAACACCTTTTCATCATGGATTCATGGCTTAGGGGAATATTATATATATTTTTTGTTTTAATGTTAGGTCAAGCTTTTATCGTACCAATTACTTTCCCTATCCATATTTTTATGAAATCTCTGTATATACGTTCATGCGCTTTAAAAAATAGTTTTACAAAGTTGTGCATACTCTAAATAAAGTTAAAATTGTTTAACTGTGAAAACAATTAATTTTATATCATTACATATGAGATATGGGATTTTTGTTCAACATATAGTATCAGAATCTAGATTTTATCATGCCGTAGTTATCCGGCATGCCAATATTATAAAAATAAACCGGGCACAGAAAAAGCAAGAAAGAGACTTTCTGAGTCTCTCATTTAGTCGACATTAATGGAACGCTGAAATAGCTATTAAACTTTGTCGTCACTACAGTATTTAGAAACCAATAGTATTTCACTTGTAAAAACCCAAAAAATGGGTATACTGTTGTCAAATTTAACCCGTGGGTAGCAGGCATAAAAAAGGCAAAAGCTAACGGGCATACTATAGGGCACTAAATGCCGAGCTACATGCGCTTCAGTTAGCTCTTTAACACGCACGAGGTGATAGATAAATAAAAATACGCGCACCTGTTAAAGAGCTAACGAAGCGCATGTAGTCGGGCATTTAATGCCCTATAATATGCCCGTTAGCTCTTGCCCATAAAGAAGCGGGAATTCAGAACCTGGAATTCATATGTCCATAAAGTCTCCGAGAACATCAAAACACTGAAGATGGGTATTTGTATTTGGCAAGGGCTAACCAGCCTGCCATAGGGCATTAAATGCCTTGGTACATGCATGCTTTATAACAAAATAACACACAACTTTATTTTTAATTTATGTAGCTACCAAGGCTGTGTGTTATTTTGTTATAAAGCATGCATGTACCAGGGCATTTAATGCCCTATGGCAGGCTGGTTAGCCCTTGCCTTTGTATTTATTTTCCAGAATATGCAATCAAGGAGATAGGTACCTGTAATTATTTTCCAAGATATCCAATCCTGGTGAACTTGCTAAATATATTATTTAATTTAAATTAGTCCAATTTAGATAGGCCATGTTTATAATAACATGTTTATAATAATATGTTAATTTGGAAAAAGCTATAATATTAATAATTAACCATTTTACCCTAGAGAGTTAGTTCCATTGGTACAATATTAATAATTAACCATTAAATTATTTTAATAATATAATATAATACTAAAATATTCCATAAAATAGATTGAATTTTTTGTTTTCTTATCAATAATCTTAATTTTAACTATTGATAATAATATGTTACAATTTTTAAATATACAAGGCAATAACTAGCCACCTGTCGACACTTAAAATAACCTGCGTAGCCCTATCGAAATTGGAAAGCACTTTCATTATCCAAATGCGGACGCAAGTAAGGGATCGCTAAAAAGCCAAGCCTGGTCCTGGTTTGGCAGGAGAGAATATGACAATTTGACATAGGAGATAATATCCAGACTTAAGTTTTTAGATAACATGTAGGCTTAAGCTTTTATAGAGGCACAGAAAGTAACCTGTCAGCATGTTTTTGGAATAGAGTTATATGGTATATTTTTAAATTGGAAATGTTTAATGTGAAAATTAACCCAATTAGTTTATAGCGCTTCCACATTTTTATTAGCTGAATATATTTTTGTTAGCATATAAGTTTCTTGGGATATTTTCGTTAGCAATAAGTGCCTCCACATTTTCGTTAGCAGCCTCTGCCTGCAGTTTGCTGCAATCATTCAACTCATGACTCTTCATCTCGGAATGCAGTTGTTTTCTCGTAGCAACAACAGGCACTGAAGGCTTTTTTTTCACCCTTGATTTTAATTTTTGTGGTTGTGGTGGGTACCATGTCACCAATAATTGTGTAATTATGTTCTACTTAGAGCAAATTCCATCTATTTTTTCACTATTTCCATTTAAAAAAAAGCTGAACATTTAGCCAGGAAAATTTATAAAAAATTTCATCAATAATCTCACAAGAAACCGGAGCAATGAGGCACATGTCAGCAGCCTGGAAAAATCATAGAAAATTTCATCAATAGTCTCAAAAGAAACCAGAGCAATGAGACTTGAGTGGTCTGGTACAATGAGGAATGAAAATTCTGTAATAATTATGAATACAATGTGTAGAAGTTAGATAAAATGGGAAAAAATAAATATTAAAAGTTATGTAATGGGCAATTTAAAAATAAAATTGTCATATACAAAAATGGTGATGGATAGGGACCCGTCAAATTTAATCCCTAAGTCTAGCCTATCATTTACAGTTTTTTATAGGGTTTTCTCTCACCTTTTTTTTTGGGTCAAAATGTCTGGGATTTGTAGAAATTTGGTGGAATCATAAGTTTTAGTGTAAATTTATATAGTTCTCTAATAAACAAATTCATAGACCCAACCTTGGTGGAGATGGAACCACAAATGGAATTTGATCCACTCTTGGTGGAGATGGAACCATAGATGGAACTTGATGGGCATATTGCTCTTCACAGGGTTATTCATCCATTAAATACAATAAAAAAATTCCAATGTGAGTCAACATTTTGTTAAAACCAATATAGATCTAGGTTAACCATGGATCTACCAAGAGTCGAGAATGCTCAAATCTCATTATCTGCAAACGTAATGCAAAAATTGAAAAAGAATTACACATCAAGAGATTTAATCCCTTTTAGTGCTTGATAAATCCACTATTATGATAAATCTATAATGGTTTTCTAGACCATGTGTAATTCTTCATTGTTTAAATTATGATTTTATGTCTCTCTTTATATAGACCATGTGTAATTTTTCATTGTTTAAATTGTATTTTTTTTTGTAAGCTTAGCAATACCTTTCATTCATCTATCTATAAACAGGCATGTTACAAATATATAAGTTGTTTGTTGTTCTCAAACTGCCCAGTGAGAAACCAGGTCTATTGGCCACTGAATCAAATTATAAGTAATCCAAAACATGAATAGTTTGAGCCTATTTAACCAAGCCTTATAAGGTTGATAGTCTGGAAACCAACTAGTAAGCATAACACTAAAAACATAAATGCTACCCGACATATACAACCAACATTATGCCAAAATTAACAGGTATAACTTCGTCCCTTCAGAATTCCACCTATGTATGACTAGAAAAAAAAATGAAGCACTTGATAACACTACATCCCTTTAGAATTCCACCAGTCAAGCCAACAAGCATACATAAATAGTAACCGTCTGAGAGTGGGAGGTACCACCAAAATAAAAACGGTTGCCCCCATACACCCCAGAGCTCGGAGCCCTGAGTCCGTAGACTTGACCCTCATCATTTATCAGAACCCTTACTCTCCACAAGGCTCGCCTAGATAATTCAAGCTTAAAACGGGGAACCTAATTATCAACATGTAGAGGAAACATCATGAGAAACATGCCCATGCGAGAAATGATGTTTCCAAAAGGCTAATATTACCAGTCACAGAAACTATCAATTTAACCAGTGTTTCCTTTCCCCTCCAGACACAAGGTTTATCAGCGCACAACACAGGATACATAGATAGCATTATAACATACTAGATTTTATACGCCAACCTCAAACTAAGATAGGCAACAACTGGGTATACATCTTGTGTTTTCGGCACCATGAACCAGTAAACATCAAACTTAGGTTCCCTAAGACGCTGAGGACTCGAGTTTATACATTGAACATATGGTCTTAACTCCACCTCTGCTCCCACCACCTGTAGGCACCGAGGGTTACCGGCCTTCATGTCATGCATCTACCTTGATCTGCAACACTTCATTTATCATAGTGAATAAGCGTGTGAGAGTGTGGAGGATACCACCCACCGTCCCAAACCAATAAATGCTCTGTCATATCGATCAAACCCAACCAGGCCTCCAACTATTCCACATCCCGATCAAGACTTTAAATTGTATTTTTGAAATATATATATATATATATATATGTGTGTGTGTGTGTGTGTGTTCTATATTGAAATATTTATAAGAGAAATAGAAGTTTTTTTTTAAATCTTAATTATTTTTATCTCTATAGAGTTATATTAACTTATATTATTTAACATAGACATAGAAATATTTTATTCATTATCAATGAAACAAGTCAGTGGATTGCAATTATTAATGTTTTATAATGTTTTTAATTAAAACTAACCAAATATGTATAATCATTTATGATTCTTTTATAGTCTAAAATATTTCTTCATTTAAAGTATTTTTGGAGGGACATGTATCAATTCCAAGTTGAGCAGAGACACAATTACACATCACCATCAGATTAAATTGTAGAATGAGCCTCTCCACTCAATAATCTAAACATATATTAAAATTATAAAAATATCAAATTTAATACTTATTTTAAATTTGAAATACCCACTTTAAATGGAACCATGTAACCATGAATCAGATTTAAAAATTAAAGGTTAAATGGAACCATGTAACCATGAATCAGATTTAAAAATTAAAGGTTGAATAGGAAAGAGAAGAGCAACCCTTCATTATAAGAGATTAAAGGTTAATAAAAAGTTTTCAACGTAGTCATCAAAATGTGATATAAAAATGGATTTATGTAGTCATATATAGACCATAATGGAAGAAAGACAATTACGTACAAATATATGTAAGTAAAAAGAGGAAAATAATAGAATAGGGTTATACTAAATTTCAAAGTTGCATAAAAATATTTGAGATAAAATAGAATTTTTATGTAGTCATATATAGACCATAATGGAAGAAAGACAATTACGTACAAATATATGTAAGTAAAAAGAGGAAAATAATAGAATAGGGTTATACTAAATTTCAAAGTTGCATAAAAATATTTGAGATAAAATAGAAGATAATTTGAATATTATGGGAGGGTTTATATTTTTATTATATTAAGTTATGGTCTAAGTTATTAGAATTATTTCACTTGGCTTAGAGATTAAGATTCATTAACACAAATGAATTATATAAACAGAGTGAGTTTTATTTGTGTAAGGTAACGTAAGATTCCAAAATAAAAGTCAATCATTTAAATATTTTATTTCAAAGTTTATGAAATAATATGGTTTAAAACTCAATTTATAAAATATAAAATATTAATAATTAATTTTATTTATTTTATTTAATATTTATAAATTTATATCAAAGAGATTTAGAACAGTTGGTAAGTGAGTGCACTGTTAAGGTCTTCTGTAAGTAAAGGTCATCAGTTCTAGTCTCGTTGATACCAAAAATTTAGCATGGTTTCTGCGGCTCAGGCCGAGTGCGATCCCCAGGTGACTTTGATGGCTTAGACGCCCCAAGTCGTGGCTTCTCAACCACAGGGTAAGAGTGATTTTCAGGATTCACCCACTTATCAATAAAAAAAAAATATCCATAAATTTATTAGATTTTTCTAAATTCTAAATATATAGATTTAGAATACTCCAAAATATAATGCAATCCATTTAAATATTTTATTTCAAATCTTATAGAAGAATACTGGTTTAAAATTATTTAATAAAATATGAAATATTATAATTAAAATTTATAATTATATAATATATATTATATATATATAAAATACTAATATATAATAATAGTAATATATATTTTATAGTATAATATATAGATTTTTCTAACTTTTATATATATGGATTTAGAAGATTCAATTTGTATTTTTCTACTTGTTTTATATTGTCTTTTGTGGTTATCCTTGGGGTTAATAGTATATATTTTAATTTAAAATATTAGATCTGATTAGCGCGTTTTAATTCGCCAAGTTTATAATATTGATACTTTGGTTTATAATATTAATCTCAGATTATTAATATTGTACATTATTATCACTAATTAATTAATATTAATTATTATTATAAATTAAATAATTATTTATTTATTATTAACAATTAATAATGTATTATGTCATATGGTTGCAAATAATATGGATCACCGCTCTGCTCCATATGCGCTAACCCTAACCCTTGCTTCCGCTTGGCCTTTAGCGATCAAGCCACAGTGCTCCTGTTGACTTCCTATCCATGGATGCGCCCTCGGGAGGGGCGAGATCATCCCCCCCTCCTCTCATCTGTACCGCCTCTGACATCTCCAGGCCCGTAGATCCTCTGTTCATTCCAGGTGATTTCCCAGGCAAAGATCAGGGTTCAGAACCCATCAATAATGAAGCTGAACACTCAGCGGCACGTGAAGCGACTGCCAAAGACATAGGCGTGAACCAAAAGTCTCCAACGTCACAGCCAAAGGCGACCTCGGCAACATGCATTTTGAAAACTGCAGAAAGAATCAAAGTCGATCTCCCCAGTCAACGAATCAATAGTGAAATCCAATTTATGAAGGACCATGCACTCATAGGCAAATTCCTTGGATTCTGGCCAACTGAAAAGGCCTTGCATGGCTAGATTGCTTCAAAATGGAAGCCTAAAGGACAAGTCATTCTGCAGCTTGGTCCCAAAGGCTTCTTCACTGCTATTTTCAACTGTTTGGAGGACAAATCTCACATATTTGAGGGTGGCCCGTATTTCTTTAACTCCTCAGGTCTGTACCTTCGAGATTGGAAAGCTAGGTTCAACCTAGATAAAGAAGACTTCAGTTGGGCTCCAGTATGGATACGTATGTACTCCCTTCCTTCGGAATACTGGAACGAGGAAACGTTAAAGGACATAGGCAACAACTTGGGGGTTTTCATCAAAGCTGCTGAGGAAACCAAAACTCGAAGATACACCTCATACGCCAGGATCTGTGTCCAAATGCATCTGACCAAAGCTCTTGTAGATTCGGTAAGTCTTTTTCATGATGATTTTGAATGGATTCAACCATTAGACTATGAGCACATTCCTTTTCATTGCCGAAAATGCCATGAACATGGCCATCTTTTCCGGGATTGTCCTCTTAATATCTCGCCCAAAACCCCAATTAATGAGTCCAACAAAGACTCTGAAGGATTCACTAAATTCCCTAATCATTGACGGCATGCAAAGAAAACTCCCGTAGCCCGAGACAGCCCCAAAAAACCTGAAACCCGGAATAAATTTATCATTCTCACCACTCAAGACTCCTCAGAGAATCCAAGTGTAGATCCTCCGGCGAACCCTCCTCCCCCTCATCCTCCCAGATTATCAAAGCTTCTCTGCCACCCTCAGCCTCCATTCCCTCCAGTCTTCTAAAACCATCAGCCTCGGAGAAAACTGTTCCAGAGATCAGCCTGCAGTCTTCTTCTATGGAGTTAGATGCTGCTCTAGCTCTCAGTTTGCATGACAATACAATCGTGGAAGATCAGAACACTCCTACGATTATGGACGAGGATCCAGATAATGTTAGCCTGGAAGGTTTGGATATCCTCAAATTGGAAACAACATGCAAGCAGAAAGAATACAACACAATACCCCCATGGGAAATCGAAAGGCTGGAAGGAGTTCTAACCAAATCCCAGCATAATAAATGTCTAGGTATACAAGCCGAAAGCCCTTGGGATGGAAAGAAAACCCTAAAAGAAACGAAGAAAAGAGGGCGCAAAACAGAATTGCAAAGGACCATTATCATAAGAGAAATGCTAATGAAATCTGGGAGATTCCCCAAGCTAACAAAGTTCTACAAATCCCAACCCCACTGTTCCTCATGAAGCTCATTTCCTGGAATGTGAGAGGGCTTAATAGCCCCTCAAAACACAGAATGTTAAAAAAATTGATCCAACAAGAAAAACCCTCTTTAGTTTTTCTTCAAGAAACAAAAAGTAACAACACTGCTATAGAAAGAATTCGTAATAAGGTTTGGTTCGGAAGTTGCTCAGTTTCAGTGGATGCTTCAGGAGCTTCCGGAGGTTTGGCAATCATGTGGAACCTGCAGGTACTCACCCTTCAAGACTTTCATGCCACCCATTTCCTCATCCAAGCAACCTTCCATCTCATTGGGACTAACATTCACGGTCATCTCTCCAATGTTTATTTTCCGCAAAACTTACAACAAAAACTGGAGCTTTTGGATACATGCACAGTTCTCAATTCTAATAGGCAGTTCCCCTCTGGATTGGTGACGACAACTTCAATATCATAATGGCTCTGGAGGAGAAAAACGGTGGCAGATCGAAGTTAGAAGGTGACAGTATTGGTTTCAAAGAATTCATTCAAAGCAACCAATTAATGGATATTCAAACTTCAAATGGTATATATACCTGGACCAATAAATGAAGGGGAACTCAGCATATTGCTTCCAGGCTGGATCGGTTCCTCATCTCGGACAATGCCATACACCTGGGAGGGGACTTTCATGCTTCCATCATGCCTCAAGGAGGATTAGATCACTGGCCCATTATGTTACAATGGTCGCAGCCAAGTACAAAGTGCAACAAACCTTTTTGATTTGAAGCCTTTTGGTTCTCAAATCCCAACTTCAAAGCACTAGTAAGTGAGGCTTGGAAATCCTTTATCCCCCCTGAAGGAGCCAAAATGTTCCAATTCCAACAGAAATTAAAAAACCTCAAACAAGTTCTCAAAGTTTGGAATTGAACTCAGTTTGGCAACATTTTTGAGAATCGAAAAAAGTTGGAGCAACAAATGTGCTCACTTCAATAGAACATCATCTTGGAGGGAAAGACAGAAGAGCATGCGCATCAAGAGTAGACCCTTTGGACTGAAATTGAAGCATGTAGGCAGCAAGAAGAAATCATGTGGCGACAAAAGTCCAGAATCCGATGGCTCAAGGAAGGGGAGAAAAATACAAAATTTTTCCATAGATCTACCATTCAAAGAAGAATGCACAACAATATTGCTTTCATCAACAATCATCAAGGGGAGAGATTAGAAGTGCATGAAGATATGGAAAAGGAATTCAAAGAGTACTTTCAGGAAACTCTTAGGGAACAACCAAGGAGCAGAGACCAAGCCATTCGAACAATCACGCAACGCATTCCTAAAATCATAACGAAGGACCACAACAATAAGCTGCTCCAATCCATCTCAATGCAGGAAATAGAAGACGCGTTGGCTCAACTCAAGGATGGCAAGGCACCTGGTCCTGATGGTTTCACTGCCAACTTCTTTCACGAGTTCTGGGAGCTCATCAATGCAGAGGTTTGGTAATTAGTGGAAGAATCAAGATCTATGCACTGGATTCTCCCCTCCCTAAATGCTACTTTTTTAGCGCTAGTTCCTAAAGTGGATGAACCAAATACGCCTGACAAATATAGGTCGATTGGATTATGCAGCTTCATCTACAAACTCATCTCCAAAGTACCAGCGAACAGGCTCAAACCTCTCCTCCCTCTTCTCATCTTGCCGGAGCAAACTGGATACGTAGAAGGGCGACAGATAATGGACGACATTATTCTTTCAAATGAAGTGATCCACTCTTTGAAGCTTCTAAAAAAGCCAGGTATGATTCTAAAGCTTGATCTCTCTAACGCTTTTGACAAACTTAGCTGGAACTATATACACTAGATGTTATTGGCATTTGGCTTCAATGCCACATGGACAAGGTGGATCATGAATCTCATCTCCTCTCCCTGTTTTTCGGTCCTGCTCAATGGCTCACCCTCCACGCCCTTCCATCCTTCCCGAGGTATTCGTCAGGGGGATCCCCTCTCCCCCTTCCTTTTTGTCCTCATGGCAGAAGGCCTCAGTCGTCTGCTTCACTCTGCTATCTCCTCTCATACTCTAAAGGGCATCTCTCTCCATGGTCTTCATCCCTTATCCCACTAACAGTTTGTAGACGATACTATGCTTTTTGGTCACCCATCCTCTCAAGAGGAAAAAGCCTTCAAGGCCTTGCTCTCTCTCTTCTCTGAATCCTCTGGAACCTCTATCAATGCCTCCAAATCCCAAATTTTCTTTTTTAATACCCCGGCCACAACTCAAAGGAACATTGCTCGAATTCTGTGATTCTCTATAGTAGCGCTTCCCTCGAAATACTTGGGAGCTCATTTGTTGGACTCAACCATTAAACACGCCTCCTAGAGGACCCTTCTCGAAAAATTAGAATCAAGACTCTCTTCCTGGACTTTCTGCTCGCTCAATATGGCCGACAGACTCATCTTGATCAAATCTGTTCTTCAGGCCATGCCTCTATATCTCTTTTCTATTCTGGCAGCGCCCAAATGGGTTCTTAAGGCAATCCGCAATCTACAAAGAAACTTTTTGTGGGGATCTTCTGGTCTCAATAGGAAATGGGCTCTTGTTAATTGGAATGAGGTCTGCCAGCCAAAATCAGGTGGTGGGCTATGATTAAGGGACCCTCTCCAAAGCAACAACACAATGGGAGCTCGTATATGGTGAAATTGGATCTCCAAACCACATATACCTTGGGCACGGCTATGGAAAGCAAAATATGCGCCAGGAAGTCAATGGTATGACCTTATAAGAATCAGCACTACAACTCCAGGCGCTATGATTTGGAATGCCGCCAAGCTTCACAGTGCCTTCATACAAGAGCATAGCTTCTGGGAAATTCATTCAGGTACCACAACGAGGTTCTGGGAGGACTCATGGCAACAGCTCCCAAAACTAGCCTCTCTCTTCCACAAGCTAATCTAGCAGGCTTCTATGCAGCAAGTTGATCTTACCCATGTGCATCAATTCTGGTAGCAGCAAACGCCCCAAAACTTTCAACTCTGGAAACCAGTTAGCACCTGGCAGGCTAACTGGCAAGGGGAAACCTACACAGAGATCGATCAGGAGTTAAATCACAAAAGAATCAAATACTCGGATCAGCAGGACAAGCTGTGATGGGGACATATGCCAAAAGGAATGTTTACCACCAAGGAAGCATACCAACTTCGCTATTCAACCACTCAGACAGACAAGGATCAGCTTTGGGACCAGGTTTGGCAACCAGGAATTTGGCCTAAGGTTTCCACCTTCCTATGGCTCTTAAGCAAGAGGCGTATCCTTGGGATAATCTACAAAAAAGAGGATTCATTGGCCCGTTGAGATGCCCCAACTGCAATCTCAAATCTGAATCCATCTTGCATCTCATGGATACTTGTCCTCTAGCTACTCAGTTATGCGAGAAAATTGACCAATGCAACAAAAGATCAGGAAAACAGTTGGGAGATATTACAGATACCATTATAAAATGGCCAAAGCACCCTTTCCAAAGCCCTCTTCTAAACTCGATGTGGAACCTCATCCCAGGCTTTCTCTACTGGATACTTTGGAAGGAGAGGAACAACAGAGTTTTCAATAATATCAGCAGGCCAATTGACACTCTGTGGCTTCTTCTGAAGCAAAATCTCTAAGAAACTCTGGCTATTAGACACTGGCAAGACACGGACCTGCCAGACTCTCCTCAGGAACGCCTCATCATGAAAGCTTGGAATCTAGACCTATCCTTTTTGACCCATGTCAAATCCCGACCCCCAACCAGTTCCGCCTCTCCACTCAATTGGTCCCCTCTTGCATCCAACTCATACAAATTGAACTTTGATGGGGCAGCCAAGGGAAATCCTGGGCTGGCTGGCTATGGCGGTGTCTTCAGGAACGAATTGGGCGCAGCATTGCATATCTATTATGGAACAATTGGCAAAGATACCAACAACGCTGCTGAATTGGAAGGATTATGGAAAGGGATTTGCATCACAAATCAAAAAAATTTCTTCCCTCTAGAGGTAGAGGGGGAGTCCCTTATTCTAATAACAGTGGCCACCAAGATTCAAGCAGGTACCTCGGCAGCTAAGATAGCCTCTAGCTGGAGGCTGCTTAGCATATTGGAACTTCTGGAGGAACGGCTCCGGAACCCCCGAAGCATCACCTTCAAGCATGTAAGACGCACTGCCAACAAAGTAGTAGACAGACTGGCCAAGTAGGGGGTGAACCAGCAGCTCCCATATTTCTCAGGTCCTCTTTGCGACTCAGATGATGGACGACTCAAACATGAATGCACTTATTTGGTGCAACAGGACTATTCGCTCCCAGATGCGGGTGATTGACAGGTTTATCGGTATGAAGGAGGCGCACAAGGAGGGCAAGTGGCAGCCCACTTGCGCCAGTTGTAAATGTCATGGGCCGGAGAGTTGACCTCGCACAAACCTTTTAATGGCAGCATTAACGTTGCCCTCCCTGCAACCTGTTTTAGGCGCGATGGCTCCCGGTCTGATCTTCATTCCCGCTGTTCCTCCGCACGCCTTCAGCTCCATTAAGGCAGCAGTCTTTGGCGATCCTTCGAGCGATAGCTGTACCCCCTACTTTCTTTTGTCTCTGGTTCACGGTGCGTATAGCCATATGCGTGTTCCGTTTCCTGTGTATGCTGAGTGTTCTTTCCTCAATTGATTCCCCACTACTCCCTCTCTGTCAGTCTGTCTTTGCTGGGCCTCAAGCGCCATTACCATCCCCGACATCCATTCGGCTTTGGTTCTTGGTGCTCATTGCCACAAACGTGCTTTGTCTCCACTATTCTCTGTGTATCCGCCCCTCAGTCGATTCCCTGCCATCCCACCTCAGTCTGTCTGTCCTGCTCTTATTAATATGCCGAGAGAAAGATTCAGAATGGGGAGCAGACGTGGCGGTTCATGTGGTCGAGCCACCCACCAGCACTCCTCCACCACTTCGGACCCCTCATCGAATGTGTCGGAGTTTTGTTGCTTCAGTTATCCTGCCACCATAAGTGGCAGGGGCAGGGGAAGGGGGAAAGATAGAGCCGGAGTCTGTGTACATTACTCGCATCCGCATACTACCCGTTTCTGCATTCCTTGTTCTTTGCGAAACTCATCCTTCATCGTTTCTGTGACAATTGAAATGTGCGAGAATGCTATGGATTTGGGGGAGGTTCAACATGGGGCTCCTGTGGAACAGAGGTTGGCAAGTCAAAATGTCACCCAGTGCCAAGTCACTGGAGGATTGCCAATTATGAACACTGAAGCCAATGTCAGCCCAAGCGCGCCAGCGAGAGGAGAACCTTCAAGCTTAGCGGTCCATCCTTCTGACTCCAAGGACTCAGACCAATTTGGGTGCCGAATCGTAGAGAAACAACCGTCAACCTCGGATGAAGATTGAACCAGTCATCGCCTCTAGTTTTTTGATCTGCGACCGAAGAAGAAGTTCAACTCCCTCTCGATTTATAGTGTTCATGCTTGTTTCAGGTCTTTGTCAATTCTACATGTCGGAGTCTATTCATGTTTTTGTTTATGTAAGAATCTGTCCAAGAGACAACAATGTTCAAATTAGTCCTGTATCACTGTATGGGTCAGTTTTTTTAGTTTTTTGGAATGGTCACTGTCCAGATTTGGAATCTGTTGGTTTTTGAAATTAAAAACTCTGATGTAAGTCATTATGCCGGTTCCTTAGTCAGGTCGTCAAGATTTTTTTGCAAAAATGCCAACTCCATGGCAAGAACTCTCGAGGCATCTGCCTCTCTGTAACATTTTTGTATGAATATAGGAGTAGACCAATTGAGAAAAAAAAAACAATTAATAAGTATTATTTATTATTTTTATTATTAATTAATTATTAATAATTAATTAAAATATATTATTATAATTAATAAATAAAATAATAATAAAATTGTTATAGTATTATGTTATTTTTATTATAACTTCAACCACATTTACTAATGTCAAATAGTTATTGATTATATATTATCAATGTATATAAACCACATTTATTATATGGTTATGTAGTTACATACATTTAATATGTATAAATATTAGCTTTTTTTCCAAATATATATATTATTATTCACTATTAATTATTAATTTAAAAAAAATATAACATATACATGTGTTATGCTTGTTTCCATAATTAATAGTATATTTTTATTAACTTTTTCATATTATATATATATAATTCACTAATAATTATAATTTAAAAAAATTATAACAAATACATATTTCATATATAAATAGAAGAAGAATTTTCATGAAATAAGTTAGTTTTTTTTTTTTTTTTAATGAAAGTGGTTGAGGAAGAGGTGAATAAGAGAGAAAGGTTTAAATATGGACTAAAGGGTATCACTAATTATTTGACAAAAGATTGGTAATTCATGATGATGGAAATGACCAATTATTTGGGGAGAGATGGTAATTCATGTTGATTGAAGGGAGGGATTGAGAGATTCAAGAGACATTCTATCTAGTGTCTTAACTCAATGAGTTTATGTTAGTTAATGACATGTTATATTGAAATGAATCTAGTATCACATTAAATTAAAATGGTGGCTATGAAATGGGTATTATATTGGATTTTCATTTTAAGCACTCACATCCTTAGTGTTTAATTCACTTCTATCATATATTTATGCATGACTAACCCAATAATAATACAATGCCTCTCGAGATGCATTACTTTGTTGAAGCTCAGATCCTAACCTTAAGTTAGATGTGTGACCTTTTAATGATGTCTATCATTTACGTAGCATTTTTGGAAGCCCTCTTTCCTTTGGTTTTTGGCTCTTAGTTAATAGTTTAGTTCACCGTGACTATAGTGACAGCCACTTTCCAGTATCTCATAACTTTAAGGGGTTATAAGTTTTTCTTCAACTTGCCTTATGTGAAAGTTGTGTATAAGTGGGAAACATAATTATGTAGGATATTTGTCAAACATGATGCAAGGTGATATCCTAAGGTTAGGAATTATCCAATCATGTCCCTTTCCAAATTTCGTTATTGTTTGACAATTGATGGTGGTTGTGCTAGTATTGTGCATGAATGTTGGTACTGATGTCAACCAGACTGGAAAGAATGCATGGCTCAGAAGGATTCCTATGATAGCTACAGGCTTCAAGGAGAAGATCATTATGGTGGGTGTGATTTTAGTTGTCCAAGGAGTCAATGAGAAGAGAAGTTTGTAGTCATCTTCCAAATAGAAGAAGGACTCAAATCCTCCATCAGACCTTCTCCACTGGAAAGTGCTCTAAATAAGATTTCCAAAGATCATAGTTTGGAGGATATCGAAATCTAGGAGATCAGTGTATCAGAACCTCGACATATCAGGGATCGCAATATTGGAACTTTTCATGTGAGGAACCTTTAAAAAGTTGTGATATCTCTAAGTACCGATAAGCCTTTAAAAGTGCCAAGGAATTCCAAAGGAAGATTAATAAAGGATTTTGGTGCAAAACCAAGATTGGTGGGTCCTCCTCTCTCTCCTCTAGCAAAACACATGGAAGCATGTGATTGGCTCCAATAAGGACACATGGAAACATCTGATTGGCTCCAATAAGGTACAATGGCAACTGACATCAACATGACATGGCAGTATGACATGACACATGGCAGGATTATTCAACCTTACTGGGTAGGCTAATGGGCCATAACCCGGTGACATGTGTTACCAGTAAGGAGTCGCCATGTGGAGTGATGACATCATATCAAAAGTTGGCAATCGGAGGATTGAAGACATCAAAACTCTATAACGGTTGGAATGTTGAAAAGTTCTGATATAGAAGGGCTTCTGATATTGGGTGGGTGCATGGTCATAAGGGTTCGAAGAACCAAGGGCTAAGCAGGAGGAGCCAAGGGTATGAGGAATATCGAAACATAGCACCACTGTGGAGTAATAATGTGAAATTTCTTTAATACAAAGAGTTGATGGCGTATGGGTCGGCAGCTACGAAGTTGAATGCAGGAGCAAAGGAGTTGGTTTTAGGAGTAATGGTGACTGTCAAAGATCATTGGGTCAAGGCAGAAAGGACCACGATCTTCAGGAAAGAGTGTTGAGTCTACCATTAGAGGAGACAAGCCATCACTGTGCTTTGATGCACATCTTTAGTGATTTAAATGGAAGTATGGGACTCATGAAGCAGTGTGCAGATAATATGAGAGTTAATTTCTCAACATGGAGCTCCATGCAGTCAGACGATGAAGGACTACAAGGTCGATCTATGTTTTTGAACTATGACGAGAAACTGACAAGAGACACAAAATCAGCAAGGGAGGTCATGCTTAAGTACAACTAGGAAACCAAATGACATGTAGTAGAGTCTACCTTGCATAGAGTTCCTCAGTAGAACAAAACCATCGCCTATAATGGAGAAGAGTTGGGAGTTGAGAAAATGTGTGAGACTATTGAGATGTGAGTGAAGCACATAGTGATAAAGAGGTTGAAGCACATAGTTATAAAGAGGTTGAAGCACCTGATAGAACTTTGATTAATAGTGCACCAAGAGTAGCGAGAGTGTTGTGTGGACAATGGCGAGGGTAGTGATGGAAAGTAGTTAATGAAGAGCCCTTGATGGTTAAGGAAGAGCGCAGAGGAAGTGTTGCTGAGAGCAACAAGAGGAGATATGTTGCAAGTGAGCAAAGAAAGCAGAGTGCAGAAGTTGAATCTGCAGACAACCATTTACTAGTATTTTACTTGTATAATTGTATGCCTCTGTTTTCAATTTGAAAATTTTATGAAATAGTAGAACAATGGTAAGGGCATGTCGGTCTCTGCATACTTAAGAGGTTGGTGCCTCTTGGAAAGTTGGTGCTTGCTAACCAAAGGTAGGTTGGTGCCTCTTGGAAAGTTGGTGCTTGCTGACCAAAGGCAGGTTGGTGCATGCATACTAAAGAGGTTGGTGTTTGCTAAATAAAGGGGTTCAGTGCCTCCTATGAGTGGGTGCTCACAAACAAACAGATTTAATTAAGTGGGTGCTTAATTTACATCATAAACAAACAAAAAATTTGTGGTTTTTTCCTTTTGGGTTTCCACGTGAAAAACAATGTGTCAAATGTGTGATGCTCATCTGATTGTTGTTTGAATACGTGTGACTAAAATATTGTTGGTTAATTGATTTGTGAATGAATGTTCTCACCAACTAAAGATTATAAGAAGAGACTATAAGCATAAAAAGAAAAATAATAAGAGTTTATTAATTATTGATTCACTCTCCCCCCCCCAACAATTCCTTATTTCAACAATTGGTATTAGAGCAAGGTTCTTTTAGCTATAGTTTAAACATTGGAAGGTATCTCTAAAAGGAATTATGTCTAGAGTAGAGAGTCAAGAAGCTTACTCAAGTAGAATACCAACCATTGACGGGACCAACTATGTCTTTTGGAAAGTGAGAATGAAAGCACATCTTATGTCCCTGGGAGTAGAATTTTGGTCTTTAGTACTAGTATACCACAATGTCCTTGATATTCCTCCCATGGATGCAGATGGGGGAAAAAAAAGAAAAAAAAAATTATGGTTGGGAAATAGTAAAGCCAAGAGTGCCATTCTCGGTAGTAGTAGTCAATCTGAAATGTTAAAAGTTATGAACTGTAAAATTGCTTATGAAATGTGTGTAAAACTTAAACAGTGTCATGAAGCAGATGACAAAGTCAAGCAAGAAAAACTTCAGACTTTCAGAATGAGGTTTGAAAGCTTGAGAATGAATGAGGATGAAAGCATATCAAAATACTTCCTCAGAGTTGATGAAGTGACTAATATGATTATAGGACTTGGTGAAGAAGTCAAGGAAGAGATGATCCTTCAAAATGTATTAATATTGTTGGGTGTGGACCCTAATTATCTTCTATATTCAAAAGTACCGCCACATTGGACCCCAGTTCAAAATGGGGGCGGAAACGCCGCCCGTAAAATATTCGCTGCAGGGGGGGTCTAGGGGGGGCGGCTGCGACCTTTGGGAGCCCCCCCTTGGCGGGGGGTTTCGGGGGCAGCGCCCCCAAAGCTAAAAATAGCTGTAAAATTGCCTTGTAAAAATATAGTAATTTCTAGTCAATCTGGGCCATTCATTAGGCGGATGATCTGATGGTAGAACTTATGTTTAGTTTAGGGTTTTTTGCCCTAGAA
>APFE030767965.1:3819-26158 GCA_000404065.3 Pinus taeda | reverse complement strand
GCATTGTATTTGAGGCTGTGAGATAGATGTGTATTCAGTGTGAGCGAGAAACAGAGAGGTGAGACTGTGAGAGAAGATAGAGGAAATTACAACAGATTTGCTGTAGGTTGTGTCTCTTCATTTTGCTGGATAATAGAAAGGAAGGACTGGCTATTCGGGGTGGACGTAGCCCAAACTGGGTGAACCACGTATAACTGTGTCTCTCTTGTTTTGTGCGTTTTCTGTGTTTATATTTCTGCATTATTTCATGTGTTCCATTGCTCCGTAATATATAATTTTCTAACAAATATCTCTACCCATGAGATTTAATGCGAAAATCTCATTTATTGAGGAAATGGCTAATTTAAAGGATCTCAAGATGGATCATATGCTTGGTACTCTCATAGCCTATGAGCTGAGAGTAGGAATAGAAAAGTTTGAACCAAAGGAAGTGATGTTCAAAGTATCCATAAAGAGAAATGAGCACAAAGATCATCAATATTGTTCCAATTGTGAATTTGATCAAGAGTTGGCTCAACTAGCCAGAAAGTTGAAGCGTGGCTCGGGAAAATATAAAGGGAAGTTGATCTTTAAGTCTTTTGACTGTGGAAGAGTTAAACATTTCTCTTCCAATTTCCCTTATAAAGAAAAGGCTAAAAGGGAAGAGGATTTGAAATTTGGAAACAAGTCTCAGATACATTAGAAGAAAAATCCCTATAATAAGAAGGGGTTCTACTCCAAAGAAGATAGCTCAGCACCAGAGTCAAACTGTGAAGACTCATCGGAGAATGAGTCAAATAAGTATGATCTTATGGCCTATGAAATAGACTCCAAGAAACAAGAAGGAGTAGTAGACCTTGAAGGGGAACTCATCAATGGCCTCGATGAATTAAAGAAAGCAAGGAAGAAGAATAAGCAGTTGAAGGAACAGTTACAACATGTAGAGAAAGGTATGTATAGCTTTGATAATGAGGAGTTTTCCTATCTAAAAGAAAATCTTGAAGAAGTTATCAAGAGTAAGGACATTCTAGTCCTTCCACTGAAAGAAAATTAAGGAAACTATGAGAGACTAGAAGAGGAGAACAAGCAGTTGAAACAGGAGTTGCTTAAATTAAAAAATGAAAGATGATATTCTATCTTTGAAAGTTGAGCTGGAGGAGGCCAAATAAAAAGAAGAGGTTCTTCAAGACCTGATTCAATAATGGGAAGAGAATTGTCAGAGTCTTGAAGCAGAAGTTATCTATAAGAATCAATCTTGAGAAAATAAATACCAAGAAGGTTCAAAATGAAAAGTTTGCTGATGGGACAAGGAAACTAAATCAAATCCTAAATAGTCAAAGGCCTTCAGGAATCAAAATTAGTCTCGGATACTCTAAGACACAAGAATCTTCTATTGGAAAGATAATATTCAGGTATGTAGGATTAGAATAACCATGGAGTCATGGAAAGAAGCATCATGAAAGAACTAATGAAGACAAAAGAGCAGTTAGACAAAGAGGAGATCGTCAATGGAGAACGAACCAATCAGTCAGATGACCAAGGTATTTTCCTGCTAAACCTAATAATGCTTTTAACAATAGGCATGCCTATTTTTTTTATGGTCATTATTATAGGTGTCATATATTTGGAAATAAATCCATTCATTGTAGAAGGATCAAAGTTGAAAGAGATGAAAATCCCAGATATACTATGCAACGGATTTCTAAGTCTCAAGATTCCTCTCTTAGAAATCAGAATGTCTTCTCTCCCTTACTAAGTGAAGTAGAATGCTTCAAATGTAATAATTTTGGGCACAAAGCAAGTGAGTGCACATGTAGGTTTGAAAACTTGTCTTAGTCCCAATATGATAGACAATTAGCTATCCAGAAGGATAATGGGAGTTGGAAACGGAAGACTAAAGAAGGCATGCAGTGTGGACTTGCCTTATCGGGTCATAACCAAGGAAACAAATGATATGTGGATAGTGGTTGTTCCAAACATATGACTGGGGACAAAAGCAATTTTTTGTCACTTAAGGAAAAGGACAAAGGAAGCAATGTCACCTTTGGAAACAATTCTCCAACAAGAATCAAGGGTAAAGGTGTAGTGAGTCTTGATAAAAAAATAGAAGCACAGAATGTGCTGTATGTAGAAGGTCTCAAGGATAATTTGCTTAGTGTTAGCCAAATGTGTGATAATGGCTATGATGTGACCTTTCGATCTAAAGACTGTGAGATCCTCAACATAAAGAATGGAAAATTGGTTTGAAAAACAATAAGAACCCCCATAATATATGTGTTTGACAATTCCAGGGTTAATTGTTATTTAAGAAAAACAAGTGAAGCACGATTATGGCACAAGAGGCTTGGGCATATGAGTTTTGGCAGATTGATCAAAGTAAGCAATATGGGAGTAGTGAAAGGATTGCCAAGATTGTTGAAGCTCGATAACACAATATGCAAGTCATGTTAGTTTGGCAAGCTGACTAGGACTCATTTCAAATCAAAAGAGTTCTCCTCATCCAGATCTATGGAGCTCATTCACACAGACATTTGTGGTCCAACCAGAGTAAGAACCTCAAAATGGGAGATTTTTCTCAATGATGATTTCACCAGGGCCACTTGGATTTTCCTCTTAAAAGAAACATTGAAAGCCCTCACGCATTTCAAGAAGTTTAAATCTTAAGTAGAAAATGAGAAAGATTTAAAGATAAAATGTTTAAGATAAAACAAAGGAGGAGAGTACACCTCGAGGGAATTTGAGGAATTCTATGAAGAGCATGGTATCAGGAGGTAGTACTCAGTGGCTAGAACTCCTCAACAAAATGGAGTAGTAGAGAGGAAGAATAGAACAATCTAGGAAATGGCTAGAGCAATGTTAGATGAAGCAGGAGTGTCTCACAACTTCTGGGGAGAAGTAGCCCAAGAAGTAGTGTATCTGTCAAACAGAAATCGACTCGGACCTAATAGTGATAAAACTTCCTATGAGTTATGGAAGGGAAGACCTGCATCTGTTAAACACCTCAAGGTGTTTGGAAGCAAGAGCTTCATTAAAAGGAATGAAAAGAACCTTGGGAAGTTTGATTCACGCGCTGATGAAGGGATATTGCTTAGATACTCTATTCAAAGCAAAGGTTATAAGTGTTACAACAAGTGGAAAAGGAAGATTGAAGATTTCATCGACAAAATTGTAGATGAGATAGGTTCACAACCTAAATACTCTAAAAGAAATATGAACTCAGATGATGAAGAAAGTTTAGATTTTAGGTTTGCGGATATGGAAGAAACAGATTTAGCCAGTGAAGATGAGGAAGAGGACACGACTTCAAGGCCAAAGACACCATCCAGGTATGTACATAAGGAACATCTTGAGAATCATATTCTTGGAGATCAAAGACATGGCATCCAAACCAGAAGAAAACTTGAATCTCGCCCTACTATCACAGATAGAACCCAAGAACCTTTGTCAAGTAAGTGAAGATGAGCTCTTGATGATAGCCATGAATGAAGAACTTGACCATATTGAAAAAATTGATACATGGGAGCTTGTTCCAAGGCCAAGAGAGAAAAATGTTATTGGAACCAAATGGGTTTTCAAGGAAAAACTAAAATAACAGGGTCAAGTAATTAGGTACAAAGCTAGATTAGTATGCAAAGGGTGTGCCCAAATAGAAGGGGTAGATTTTGAAGAAACCTTTGAACTAGTAGCTAGAATGGAAGCTATAAGAATCTTTCTTGCTCATGCCATCCATAAGAATATCAAGTTATATCAGATGGATGTAAAGTTTTCCTTTCTAAATGGAGATTTAGATGAATAAATCTACATTTATCAACTAAAAGTATTTCTACTTCCCTCCGATGAAGGGCTCGCATGCAAACAAAGAAGGCCATGTATGGTTTAAAACAGGCCCCCATAGCTTGGTATGAAAGGCTGGATATGTATCTTCAACAAAAAGGGTTTAAGAAAGGCATAGTTGATAGTAACCTTTATGTAAAATCTAAAGGTGACCATCTACTGATAGTAGTTGTGTATGTGGATGATATAATATTTGGCAGTAATATGGAATAGTTGGGGCATCAATTTGCAAATTGTATGAAAATAGAGTTTGAAATGTCCATGATTGGAGAATTGTCCTTCTTTTTGGGTCTGCAAATTACTCAGTATCCATAAGGATTGTTTATATCCCAATCCAAATATCTCAAGGAAACTCTGAAGAAATTTGGAATGGAAGATTGCAAACCTATCAGTACGCCCATGACTACGGGCTACAAATTGTACAAAGAAGATGGAACACCATTGGTAAATCAATCTGAATACAGGTCAATGATAGGAAGCTTACTGTATCTGATAGCTTCAAGGCTAGACATCATGCAAGTAGTGGAGATTATGGCTAGATTTCAGGTTTTTCCATGAGAAATTCATGTGGTTGTTGTCAAGAGGATCTTCATATATATTCAAGGAACAACAAACTATGGACTATGGTATGCTAACAGTGAATATTTCAAGTTGAAAGCCTACACAGATGCAAATTGGGCTAGAAGTCTTGATGATAGGAAGAGTACTTTTGGTGCAACTTTCTTCCTGGGAAAATGCTTTGGTGTCGTGGGTCAACAAGAAAAAAGGCTCCATTTCTCTGTTGACTGTTGAAGCAGAGTATATTGTTGTTGCTACCTGTTGTACACAAATTCTATGGATGAAGAAACCCTTGAAAGATATACAGGTAGAATTGTCTGATCCCATTCCAATAATGTGTGACAACACAAGTGCCATCGACATCTCTGAAAACCCTGTCATGCATTCAAAGACTAAGAATATTACTATCAAGTTTCATTTCTTGAGGGAACGAGTTGCAGCCAACACTATCAGACTTGAATATGTACCCACTAAAGAGAAACTAGTAGATATCTTTACCAATCCATTGGCAAGAGAACCATTTGAGTATCTCAAGCAACAGATAGGAGTTGTGACTCCTCCCTCCAATGACTTCATTTTGGAAGGTGATAGCAACTACTTAGCATGTGGAACTCATGGGAGAGTAGGTTGCAATGGTTTAGGGGGAGTACTTGTGAAGTATTCTTTGCCATTAATGTCAAAGGGAGAGAAGATTGGTGTTGGAGTAGGCCAATCGTAGCCTGAGGGGGAGATTATGGTGTTGCTATCAATGTGTTGACGGTGTTGGACCCGCCAACATGTCAGGGGATCTCTCCGGTAAGAAGTCCTAATTAGACCTCAGACCATTTGGTGTAGGAGTCCCAATAGTGGGTCATACAGTATTGCCTTGACCTCAGTTTCGCACATAGGCAAGTAAGATGTCCCTGTTAGTAGCAAGGGTGTGACATATGCAGTAAGTCAAGGAAGGTGCATGAGAGGTTCTAACACACGGAGGGTGAGGTGAGTGCGTCCCTTGGAAACCTATGAAAGTGCATAGTTAAGAAGGGAACACATGAGCAAAGATGCATCACAATATGGAAGGCAAGTAAGCTAGCAATTCAAAGTGATGGTTAAACCAACAACACATTTCAGTAAGATTCATACATACATATATAGAAAATAGCTACACATGCATGTGTAAGCAAACATATACATATATATTTAGAGTAAACAAGATAGTTGAAATATAATATGATAAATGCATGAAAATTGTTGGCTCTGTTATATTAATAAGTGTAAGTCTCAGTCAAACAATACAACCATGACCATGCGCAGTCCAGATTGGCCTACTAAGGACTAAAACTGCGTAATGTGAAAGTTCAGTGAGCAGTGACATGCAACCAACAAATTGCATTGCATAGTTTCTGGGGCCAGCAGGACACTGCCTCCAAGAATTGCACAATGAAACATTGGAGGTCAGTGTTGGGCCAGACTTGCCCAATTTCTAGAGGGAAGGCAAATCCTTCGCTTCCAGAAATGTGCAGTACTAGCCGAGCAAGGCATAGTTCGGGCCAAGGTAGCCCAAGCCGGCCGACAGGTGACTGAAAACATGAGAAGTCCAAATACATGATGAGATGAGTGCAAACAAGAGTGAATGATCATACATGCAAACAACAAGTGAAGGATTCAAAAAATAGGAAAGCATGCATGTGTGTGAAGCGAGTCGCCGCAACGACGACCGTTTGTACAAAAACAATGTCATTCATGTGACAACAGTGAAATGCGAATGAAAACTAAAACGATGCTTATACAAGATAACATACATCAAAACGACAGCAAGTGCTCACTGAAATCAAAGAGATAACACTCACATGAAGCGAAACACAAAAAGTGACAGAAACGCAGTGTGAGACATGAAAAGTGGGCTTACCCCGAAGAAACTAAGTTGAATGTGTCGACGACTCCTATATGCAATGTGGGATGTTAGGGTTGCAAGGTTGATATGAGGAATGAGCTTTGCAACATCCAGTTGATGAGTTTTGATAAAATTGAGGTTGTGATGCGCATCCCACAAATCTAGGAAAGCGACACTTGGCCGGAGGTTTCTGAAATGATCCTTGCGTGTAACCTCTAGCTGCTAAAAATAGATACCTGAATCAAGGGATCCATTTTCATGCTGCCTTGGGAGAAACAATCCATGCACGAAATCAGTTTTTCTCGGTCCCAAAGGGAACCGATCAACTTGAAGGCACATGCATTGGTCTACGATCCTGGGATGAAATTATGCGTAGTTTCTAGGCTGAGGAGAGATGGATGTCCCAAAGGGATTGCACAATTTATGAGAGGAAAAGATGACTCTCTCCCAGGATTATGAAATTTCTGAGCTAAGAAGCTGTCCTGGGTCAAACCTCACAATTTTCTCAAGGAAGCATGTCTGACTGTATTGCGTAATTTCTGGGAGGAACAACTGATTGTCTCCCTGGATTGCGCAATTTCTAGGCTGAGCAGCTGTCCTAGGTCAGACCTCGCAATTTTCTCAAGGAAGCATGTTTGAATGTATTACGCAATTTCTGAGCCTAGCATTCTGCCTGACAGGATTTGTGCAATTTTTGCTAGTTGCTGGGCTGACTGTTCCAGAGGCATTGCACAATTTCTGGGAGTAGCAGGTGATTGTTGCCCAAAATTGTGCAATTTCTAGGTTTAGTAGGTGACTACTACCCAGAATTGTGCAATTTTTGAGAGGAACACTGACAGGAAGAATTGCGCAATTTTGGAGCCCAATTGGGTGTCCAACTGGAATTGCACAATTTCTGGAGGGAAGGCTAGTCCCCTCCAAAATTGCAGAATTCCCAGAGGGAGCTGCTCAACCAACAAATCAGCTTATGTAGTAGGTGGAACAAACTTGCATGCACGGGCTAACAAGACTTTATGAAACAGATGCAGTTGATGTGCTTGACAGTGTAAGACATGTTGCTAACGATGGTTGGTAGGGAGGCTCCAAAACGAAGGTAAGGCAAAATTTTTGAGGGTGGTTGTAGTTTCTACAACACAATGCCAAAGGGGGAGATTATTAAACAATTGATGGTGGTTGTCCTAGTATTGTGCATGAATGTTGTCATTGATCTCAACCAAACTAGCAAGAATTCATGGCTCAGAAGGATTCCTATGATAGTTGCAGGCTTCATGGATAAGATCATTATGGTGGGTGTGATTTCAGTTGTCTAAGGAGTCAATGAGAAGAGAAGTTTGCAGTCATCTTAAAAGCATCAAAAATACCAAAAGCCTCCATTAGACCCTCTCCATTGGAAAGTGCTCTGAATAATCTTTCCAACGATATGTGGAAGTCTAGAAATGGGTTCCTGGTTCAAAAGTTATGGCTTGCTGAAGTTTAGGGATTTGAAGCCTTAGGCAGGAAAGAATATTGGCATATCGAAGATCGACAATCGAGTATATTGGCATACCTAAGATTAACGGTCTATCATATCAGCATATTGGAGATCAGAAGTTTGGCGTGTAAGCATTTCAACATTTCAGCGATTGGAGGTCATCATATCAACATATCGATGATCATAGGTCAGTGTGTCGACACATTGGAATGTCGGAGGTCGACATATCAATGATATTAGAATGTCAGAGGTGTGATACATCGAAGAAGGTTGTATCAGAGGTTGGAGGGTATTGAAATCCCAGAGATTGACATACCAGGACATCAGGATATCGAGGATCGCAATATTGAAACTTTTCAAGTGAGGAACCTTTAAAAAGTTGTGATATCGATAGGTGCTGACAAGACTTTAAAAGAACCAAGGAATGGAAAAGGAGTATTAACAAAGGATTTCTATGCAAAACTAAGATTGGTAGGTCCTCCTTTCTCTCCTCTAGCAGCACACATGGTAGCGTGCGATTGGCTCCAAAAAGAACACATGCAACATCTGATTGCCTTCGATAAGGTACAGTGGCAACTAACATCAACATGACATGGCAGTATGAAAGGACACATGGTAGGATTATTCAACCTTATTAGGTAGGCTAATGGGTCAGAACCAGGTGACAGGTGTCACCACTAAGGAGTTTCCACGTGGAGTGATGACATCATATCAGAAGTTGAAAATCGGAGGATTGAAGACATCGAAACTCTATAACAGATGGAGTGTTGAAAAGTTTTGATATAGAAGGGCTTCTGACATTGGGTTGGCACATGGCCCTAAGGGTTCAAAGAACCAAGGGCTAAGAAAAAGAAGCTAAGGGTATGAGGAATATCGAAGCATAACACCACTCTGGAGTAATAATGTGAAATTTATTCAGTATAGAGAGTTGATGGTGTATGGGTCTGAAGCTGCAATGTTGAATGCAGGAGTAGAGGAGTTGGTCTCAGGAGTAATGATGATTGTCAAAGATCGTTGGGTCAAGAAAGCAAGGAACACAATCATTATAAAAGAGTGTTGGGTCCACCTTGAGATGAGACAAGCCATTATTGTGCTCTGATGCATGTCTTTAGTGAGTTAAATGGAAGTATGGGACTCATGAAGTAGTGTGCAAGTCATTTGAGAATTAATTTCTCAGCATGGAGCTCCAAGTAGTCAGACGATGAAGGACATGAAGGTCAATCTCTGTTTCTGCACTATTGTTGGGCATCGGATCCTCCACAACATGTTTTTGGGGCTTAAAGCCCGAGTTTTGGTCAATGTAATGTAAAGACTCCGCGAAGTACGGGCGGAGAGCGCGAAAGTCTAGGATGAGTCATAGGGTTGTTCACCCTAAGAATTGTAAAATAATGTAAAGTTGTGTCGGCCTACCCATGGTCCACAGGCCATGGGATTGTATAAATAGAGCGAGGCTCTAAGGGTAAAGATAATTTTTTTTTAGGAAGAAAGTAATAGATAGATGCGAAGGCATGGTTAGAGGATAGAAGTGGATCTGGAGTGTATTGGATCATAGTAGTAGGAAGAGGCTCTGCAGCTGAGTGCGCTAAGGCCTAGTAGAGTCCACAGTTGAGTGCACGGACCCCTGCAGCTGAGTGCGCAGGGCAGAGTTGGGTCTGTAATTGAACTAAACTTGAAAATGATTATTAATAAAGATAAGTTTGATTCGGAATATTGTGCATCTATGGTTCTGTTTATCTTTATGAATTTATATTGTTTTTGATTACACGCACTTACTTGAAAGTTGAATAAGTAATAAGAACATTGGGCCCACACAAACTAAGTCAAAGCACTAATATAATAGTGCAGTAAGGATCAGGATCATGATAGTACTATATTTGCGCCCCTTACAAAGGTACGCACAGGCTGCTACGCGGAGCAGCGCAAGCACATAGGTTTGGACCGCGAACCTCCAAAACCTTCATCAAGGCATCTCTAGGGTGCAGAAACCTGGTTCCATCACCCTCCCATACTATTTCGAGTGAGACCTCAGTTCGCACTCTGTGGATTGTTGCCGAAAGGGCCAGTAGTACCGAGATTTGCTTGGCTAAATCACTTTTGAACCTGGATTAGGCCCCACGTAGCCAACAACTATGACCAAAAATTGACAAGATATGAAATAGTAGTAAGGAAAGCCATGCCTAAGTATAGTTGGGAAGCCAAAGGACATGTAGTAGATTCTACCTTGCATAGAGTGCCTCAGTAGAACAAAACCATCGCTTGTAATGAAGAAAAGTGGGGAGTTGAGTAGGTGTGTGAGCGTATTGAGATGTGAGTGAAGCGCATAGTGACAAAGAAGTTGAAGCACCTGAGAGGACTTTGACTAATAGTGCAGCGAGAGTGTTGTGTGGAGAATGGTGAGGGTAGTGTTGAAGAGAAATAAATGAAGAGCCCTTGACAGTGAAGGAAGGGTGTAGAGGAAGTGTTGCTGAGAGTAGCAAGAGTATATATGTTGCAAGTGAGCACAGAAAGCAGAGTATAGAAGCTGAATCTACAGACAAACATTTATTGGTATTTTACTTGTATAATTGTATGCCTCTATTTTCAGTTTGAAAATTGTATGAAATAGTATAAGATTGGCAAGGGCAGGTTGGTGCCTATTGGAAAGTTGGTGCTTTATAACCAAAGGCAGGTTGGTGCCTGAATACTAAAGAGGTTAGTGCCTCTTGGCAAGTTGGTGCTTGCTAACCAAAGGTAGGTTGGTGCCTCTTGGCAAGTTGGTGCTTTCTAAACAAAGGGGTTTGGTGCCTCCTGTGAGTGGGTGCTCACAAAAAAGCATATGTAATTAAGTGTGTGCTTCATTTACATCATAAACAAACAACAAATTTGTGGTTTTTTCCCTCTTGGTTTCCATGTGACAAACATTGTTTCAAATGTGAGCTGCTCATGTCATTGTTGTTTGAATATTGTGCTTGAAATATTGGTGGTTAACTGATTTGTGAATGAATGCTCTCACAAGCTAAATATTACAAGAAGAGATTGCAAGCATAAAAAGAAAAAGAATAAGAGTTTCTTAATTATTTATTCCCCCACCCCCTGCCCCCACCAATTCCTTATTTCAACAGTTACCAAGAGTGTAATTGGCTTTCCTGGGAGTGCATATTTGTTTCAGTTGTGATCATTGTGAGATATGATCAATTACTATTCTGACAGACCTAAATTTTAGTGTATAACATTTCCTTTATCAAAATGACTATGTTATGTCTCCTAAAGTGCTTTTATATTTAGGTTGGAATGATCAATATTGTACAGTGAATTAAGTATAGGTCCCAGTGTGCATTTATTTGAGGCACACAAAGCTTGAATTTAACCCTACGAAATCGATCCAATTTGGCATATTCTTGCACAACATAAATTTATGTGTGCAAAATTAATGTTAGTTATGAGTAAAAAGGTACTCTCCAAGTTGAATCATTCAATTAGGTCTTAAAATGAAGGTTCGGCATTTTTTTTTTTGAAGTAAGCCAAAATTTCCTTAATTCACTAAAATGCAAGCCTGGGTTTCATTCATTGGCCAATCTGATTGATTAAAATTGTAGATTTTTTGTTTAATCATTTTACACACTTTTACATTGTTATATATTTACTTTGATCTTATATATTTATACTTCAAATTTTATACAACATTCTAAGTTTTGCTTCGACATGCCTTATGTGAAAGTTGTATATAAGTGGGAAACATAGTTATGTAGGATATTTGTCAGACATGGTACAAGGTTGTATCCTTAGGTGAGGAATTTTCCAATCATGTCCCATTTCAAATTTCATTGCCAAGAGTGTAATTGGTTTGGCCTAGGAGTGCATATTTATTCTGATTGTGATCATTGCCAAATATGGCCAATTGCTTTTTCAACAGACTTGGATTTTAGTGTATAACATTTCCTTTATGAAAATGACTATGGTATGTTTCATAAAATGGTTTTATATTTAGGTTGGAATGATCATTATCTCACAGTGAATTAAGTACAGGTCTTGGTGTGCATTTATTTGAGGCATGCAAACCTTGAATTTAACCCTACGAAATTGATCTAATTTGGCATATTCTTGCACAACATAAATTTCTGTGAAAAAATAATGTTAATTATGAGTAAAAAGGTACTCTCCAAGTTGAATCATTCAATTTTGCCTTGAAATGAAGGATGGCTGTGAATTTTTATGAAGCAGACCAAAATTGCCTTTCTTCACTAAAATGAACGCCTAGGCTTCGTTTATTGGCCAATTTGTTTGATTAAAACTGCAGATTGTTTATTTAATAATTCTACACACTTTTACATTATCATATATTTACTTTGAGCTTAAATATTTATACTTTAGATTCCATACAACATTATAAGTTTTTCTTTGACTTGTCTTATGTGAAAGTTGTGTATAAGTGGGAAAGCTAGTTATGTAGGATATTTGTTAGACATGATGCAAGGTTATATCCTAACATTAGGAATTGTCCAACCATGTCCCATTTCAAATTTCATTACAAAGAGTGTCATTGGTTTGGCTTGGGAGTGCATATTTGTTTCGGTTGTGATCGTTGTCAGCTATGATCAATTGTTATTCCAATAGACTTGGATTTTAGTGTATAACATTTCCTTTATGAAAACAACTATGCTATGTTACATAAAACAATTTTATATTTAGGTTGGAATGATCATTATTGCACAATCAATTAAGTACAAGTCCTGATGTGCATTTATTTGAGGCACACAAACCTTAACTTTAACCTTACAAAATTAATCTAATTTGGCATATTCTTGCGCAACATAAATTTCTATGTGAAAAAATAATGTTAGTTATGAGTAAAAAAATACTCTCAAAGTTGAATCATTCAATTTGGCCTTGAAATGAAGGTTGGGTGTGCTTTTTTGTGAAACATACCAAAATTGCCTTGCTTCACTAAAATGCACGCCCAAACTTCATTTATCAGCCAATCTCATTGATTCAAATTGTAGACTATTTATTTTATTATTTTATACACTTTTGAATTATTATATTTTTACTTTGACCCTTTAATAATTCTGCTTCAGATTTCATACAACATTCTAAGTTTTGTTTCAATTTGCATAATGTGAAAGTTATGCATAGGTTTTTCTTCAACTTCTTGTTGGGCAGAACAATTGTCCTTTTAATTTAGAGTAATAGTTCCAACTCTTCACATTAATTGTTAATCCGGGTAGGTTTTGTTATTGCAAGGCTATTACACAAAATATATGCAAGGTAAAATGATGACTAGTTCTAATGTATCTCAAACTCAATCATTGTAATCACACTCTCATCAATTCAATACTCTGGTTATTACGCTCTCAAACCTTGTTCACACTCTCAAGAAATAAATACACAATGTAGAATAAAATCACTTTGTCACACCGTCAATTTATTATAAAAAGAAAAATACCCCTGGAAACCATTCTTTCAACAAATGTTGAAATGCACATTCAAATGAAATTAACACACCATCAAAATGTAACTAGAGTTAAATAATTATCACCCTAAAAAAGGTATTGGTCCAAGACCTATATTGTTACACAATATAGAGGTTAGGATTTTGCAATCTTTAAAGCATCAACAAGACTAATAATAATAGTAACAACAGTCACACATGAATTATAACTAGAGGAAATAAATCAAACAAATATAATACCTTCCTAACCAGTGATCCCTGCTAAGAAGGAGGGCCCTTCTTTCGTTGCATGTTTTACATCATTGTAATGGCATCTTAGTTGTAATTTAATTGAAATTGTAATATGGTACGTATGTGCACTTTGATATGATGTAATATGTTTATGGTTTCATTTCATATGTTGTAATATTAGAAATATAGCAAAAATATTAAATATTGCATGAAATAAATAATACATTTTTATTTTGAATGTTTTTTTTTGTAGAATACGGGTCTTCCAAAAGATCCAGATGATCCTAACATTGATCCAGATTATGTTGGGTCCGGTTCAAACATTTGAGATAATGACGATGAGGTAGATGTAGAAGACATCGAGGCAGATGACGACGATAACTACAGTGATGATGATCATTATAGACATGATGATGGTAACGAGAAATCTGTTGGTAGTAGCCAATGACATTGATCATATAGACTCCATCATAGATCATTGTTGATAAATCGTTATGATGCCTCTTTTCATGTTTATTATCATATGTATCATTTTCACCTACAGTACCATATTGAGTTGTATCATTTTGACTTATATCGTTTGGAGTAACTTTGGACATGTATTATCTAGGTCTGCATTATGTGTATTTTCTCACAAACCTACAACTTTGTTTATTAATAATATAAAAATACAGGTTACAGTTAAAAATAAATCTTATTATTTTATTCCAATGTTGTGGTGTGGTTTGTAACTATAAGAAACTTGAAAGGTCTTTTCTCTAGAAATCTCTAAAACATGAGTCTAGGTTTGTATTATGTGTAGTTAGTCATGACCAACTATTTTTCTATTAATATAAATATTGGTTATAGTTAAAATAAAAAATAAAAAAAATAAAAATAAAAATGTTAGCTTGTATGGATGTCCATTTACCTAAAAAATCATTATAAATGGTATGCTATAAAATATTTCAAATGCAATATGACTTTCTCTATAATCATATAAGTTAATTAAGAGGTATGATATACTTAACTAATTTAATTGAAATAAATAATATTAAATTGATAAATGGAAGCTATAAAGGAAGCATCATGAGTTGTTAAAAAGGAAGGAAAATGTGGCTCTAAAATGGAAGTAAAATTCGACATTAAATTGGAAGCTATACTTGGAGCTATTACTGGCTCTAAATAGGAAGATAAATTGGTTGTGTAACAGGAAAGAAAGATCAGAGGTTAATTCAGAATAAAATCCCAACACTAAAAGGAAGAAAAAAGAAGCAAACCCAGACGCTAAACGAGAATCAAACCTTCCAACTAAAAGGAAGCAAACCATGAGGCTAACGGGGAAGCAATTTTGGAAGAAACAAAGGAAGCAACAATGAAAACCAAACTAGAAGCACACCGGAAGAAATCTTGGAAGAAAAAATTGGTGTTTCCTAAGAAGTCAAAAAAGAAGCAATGTACGTAGCAAACAAAGAAGTAATTATGGAAGCAATATTGGAAGCCAAACTTGGAATTACCTGAGAAGCAAAAATAGAAGCAATTCAAGTAGAAAACAAAGAAGTAATTATGGAAGCAATATTGGAAGCCAAACTTGGCATTACTTTATAGGTAAAACCAAAGCAATTTACATAGAAAACAAAGAAGTAATAATGGAAGATATATTAGAAGCCAAACTTGGTGTTCCCAAAGAAGCAAACAAATAAGCCATTTATGTAGCAAACTAGGAAGAAATAATGGAAGCAATATTAGAAGCAAAAAAGGAACTATAATGGAAGCCATATTAGAAGCTAAAGAAGATGGTGTAATGGAAGCAAAGCTATATGCAACAAGCATCACCATATTGGAAGCAAACTTGACGTTATGATGGAAGCATAACTTGGCATTAATTAGAAAGCCAAAAAAAAACTAATTTTGATGCCATACCATAAGAAAAACCGGAAGCACATCTGGGAGCAAAAATAGAAGTACAAGTGGACATAACAATGGAAGCAACAATGGAAGAAACATTTATTTGTGCTATTACTAGTGAAAATCAAGGCACCCATGTGAAGATGCCATTTTTCGTCAGATGTTTTAACATTGGTTCAAGGCAATTTGTGCACGTGAAAACACTGGATTACAATGCTAATGGTCTATTTTGTTGTACTGGAAGGAATAAGCTATTTTCCTCTTAATAAGTCAAGATCCCTCGTCCACCATGCTGATATAAACATTGATAAAATGACAATGAGCATATTGAAAATAAAATAAGGGATGAAAGAAGAGAAAGGTTTCATCATAAAGAGGTTAAACACACAACTTTGTTGGGGTATTGAACGGACTCACTGGTAGCGAAGAAATGCTTGTGTTCTTGTAGTGACTCTACTTGGGTATGGAAAAGGCCTACTAGCAATGAAGCAACACCAGAGATGGAAATATAATTCTGATCATTTCAAACTCACAACTACATATTATTCTTCTCCTAGATTGAAATAATTGTGATAGGGTAAGCTTTGTAATTGTGTTTAGTCGATTAAGGGAATAGGAGATACTATTTTTATAACTGGGATAAATGGGGAAGATGAGGTAATCTACATGATGAATCAATACTTCCTGAAAGACTAGACTCTATGCATAAAGCTAGACCCTAACATAGAAATTGGGGATTCTTCTAGTGAATTACCAAGTGTTGTCGATGCTACAATACCCTCCAAATTGTGGCCTATATTCAAACTTTGGAGCCTCCCTTTGATCATGTGAGATGTCATTTCTAGTTGTTATATTTATCCCATGATTTCTTCTTAAGTTTCAAAGTCCCTTTTTGAAGGAATTCCAAGTGTCATCTTGTGGTAAGGGAAGTGTCATTCTTTGTCAAAGGCAGTCATGGCACACCTTTAGAGGAAACTCCGGTGATTTATTTTGCATTAATGGATTCTATCTATCATAAGGAGGATCTCACAGGTGCGGATCACCGGGAGATCCTACAAGCAAATATGCCACTTAGGCTTCACATTAAACTCCAATAATAAATAGATACAGATTGTTAGGGATAGTAAATCAAATCCCTAAATGATAGGAATTGAATTATCCAAGAAAAGCACAATCATAACTACGTAACAATAATCACCTAATCTCCATAAATTCTAACACTCCCCCTTAATGGAGAAAGGATTCTTAAACACACCTAATTTGTCCCTAAACAAATCAAACTTCAGTCTTCCCAGAGGCTTAGTAAATATATCAACCATATTATCACAAGAATTATTTCAACACAAATCTCTTTGGACTGCACCTTCTCCCTCACAAAATGAAATTGAGTGTCTATGTGTCTAATGTTTTTATGAAACATACGATTATAGGCTAGTTTGATGGAACTTTTATTATCACAATTGATAACCATAGCTTCTGTCTGTTCTTCTCCTGCATCTTGGAGAAGTCTGCACAACCAAACTGACTCACATGCTGCTGCACACATACCTTGATATTCTACTTTTGCTGAGGATAAGGCAACAATATGCTGCTTCTTACTGCACCAAGAGATGACCTCGGACCCAATGCTGAAGGTGTAACCTGTGATTGATCTTCTATCATCTAATTTCCTGCCCAATCAGAGTTTGTATAACCTGCCAAACTAACATCAAATGAGTCAGAATACAAAATACCAAATTCTGAAGTTGCTTGCAGATACCTCAGCACTCCTTTCGCTGCAACCCAATGGTTCTCATGAGGTCGAGTCATGAACTGACTCAAAACACTCACTACATAGGCTATATCTAGTCTCGTTGTAGTCAAATAAATAAGACTACCAACCAACTGTCTGTACAATGTTGCATTTGCATATTTCGAACCATCATTCACCTGAAGTTTGTTGTTTTGCTGTAAAGGCACAAATGCAGCCTTGCACTCATCCATTTTGAATTTAGTCAACAAACTCTTAGCATACTTATCCTAGGACAAGAAATTTTGGCTTGAATCTCTCTAAACTTCTAGACCCAAATAGTAATGCATTTCTCCAAGGTCCTTCATATCAAATTTCTGTGATAACTGCTGCTTGATTTCTTCAATGAGATTGTTTGCACTCACTGTCATGATCAGGTCATCTACATATAAAGAAATCAACATTATCTCTCCCTCATTATTAAACACAATATACAAATTGGGATCATTTTTGCTCCATTTATAACCATGCATGAGGAAAAATGAGTCAATTTTTTTTCGTACCAGGATCTAGGAGCTTGCTTTAAACCATATAAAGCTTTATTTAATCTACATACCAAGTGCTCTTCTCCCTTCTTAACAAAACCCTCAGGCTGCACTAAGTATACTTCTTGTTTTAAATCACCATTTAAGAAAGCAGATTTAACATCTAATTGATGTATTTTCCAATGATGCTTAGTGGCTAAAGCAATAATTAGTCTAATGGTATTTAGTTTTGCAACAGGGGAAAATGTTTCCTCGAAATCAATACCTTCTTTCTGGGAATACCCCTTTGCCACCAACCTTGCTTTATGCTTATCAATAGACCCATCTGCTTTAAATTTCAACTTAAATAACCATCTGCAACCTATGGGTTTTTTATCATTAGGAAGCTTTACTAGATCCCAAGTATTGTTCTTAATAATAGATTCATATTCCTCTTTCATTGCTTCCTTCCGTTCAGAACTCTTACTAGATTCATACAAATTAGAAGGTTCTGCAATGTTTAACATACCAGTCATGAGCACACAATCCCTATATCGAGCTGGTAATTGTTTTGGCTTGCTAGATCTCCTGAGCAGTGGGGGTTCAATTATTCTACTATGTTCTTCTCTTTGTGGACTGAACTTGATTTCTTCCTCTTTATCCTGTTGCTACTGCTGCTTTTCCTGCTACTGTTGTTCCTGTTATTGTTGTTGTTGCTGACTGATCCCTGTTTCACTATCCCCATCTGAAAGTAAGGGTACATGTCATTCTTCATTGTTTTGAATAGGATTTCCATCATGAACTTGTTCATGGAATACTACGTATCTACTAAAAAACACCTTGTGAGTATAAGGATCAAACATTTTATAAACCTTATACTCACTGCAGTATCCAATGAAGGTACATTTAATGGCCTTTGATTCTAACTTCTTCCTGTTCTCTTTGGGAACATGTGCAAAAGCTTTACAACCAAATACTCTAAGGTGACTTACTACAGGCTTGAAGCCAAACAATGCTTCAAAAGGAGTTTTATAATCAAGACTTTTAGTAGGACTCCTATTCTTCAAATATACTGCGGATCTGATAACTTCTACCCAAAAACCATTAGTTAGATTCTTACCTTTCAACATACTGCGAGCACACTCCACCAATGTTATGTTTTTCCTCTCAGCTACTCCATTCTGCTGAGGAGTGTAAGGTGTTGTAAATTGTTGTTGTATCCCATGCTCATTGCAATATTTGATGAAAACCCCTTTCTTGAATTCTCCGCCTTGATCTGATCGAAGAATCCTTATGAACTTTCCTGTCTGGTTCTCAATCATATTTTTGTATTGCTTGAAATACTTAAAAGAATGACTCTTCTGTTTAAGAAAATATACCCATGTGAATCTTGTACAATCATCAACAAAGATTAAAAAATAATAGGCCCCACCTAACGATCTTGTCTGCATCAGGCCACATAAGTCAGTGTATACAAGTTCGAGTATATCCCTCCGTTTCCTATCTTTAATAGCAGGAAATTCATCTCTATGCTGTTTACCGAATGCACATGCTTCACAATCAATATGAAACTTGTTCAAAACAGGAAGACCATCTACCATACCTTTGTTCTGCAACAGAAGGAGGTCACTGAAATTGATATGCCCAAGTCGCTGATGCCACAAATTTTCAGCAGACTTATCCGATGACATCAAGTCTTGTTGTGGCATACTCTTCACATCCAGTTTGTAGAGTCCTCCTATACAAATACCTATAGCAATAGGCTTCATCTGGTCCAACAAGTATTTAATAATACAATGAGATTTAAAGAATTCTACCTTGAGATCCTGATCTGTAATCTTGGACATAGAAATCAGGTTCTTCTTAATACCAAGAATATACCACACATCAGATATATTCCTAACCTTTCCATCAGGCAGAGTAACAAGGACATCTCCATGTCCCGTGATCTCGTACCCTCTATTATCTCTAAGGTATACTTTTACTCCAATGTTGGATTCTCTAAAATTTTTGAACCATTGCTTTTTACCTGTCATATGTGAGGAGGCTCCAGAATCTATGAACCAAATATCTGATTCATCCTCCTCAGTAGCTAAAGCAGTCTCAGCCTCAACCATAAACAATCTGACATCTTGATTGTGATCTGCATCTACATCAGCCAAATGACCTGCATGTCTTCTCTGTTTGTACCTATCCTCATTTGCCTTTTTCTTATGGCAAAATTTCGCAATATGGCCTATCTTACCACAACAAAAGAATTTAGGAGAAGAGTCATGTTTATGCGAGGTCATACCTTGTGGTGTCCTTTTTCTTGTTTACGCCTTATTGATCTCACGTACTTAGTCAATTTTGCAGTTTTCTTGCCTTCACAAGCTTGCTTGACAAAGCACCTATCTTTCTCATTCTTGGAACTGCGCACTGCGCAGTCACAAGACTTAGTCAAGCATCCTCTGCCTCCTAGAATTGTGCACTACATAGTCACAAAGGCTTGCCTCCATCAATTGTGCACTATGCAGTCCTAGTGCTTAGTCACTATCAGTTGCTCTTTCCCAGTAAATAGTTCTTGGCCAGCGTTGCCTCCATTGTGCACTGCACACTTTTAGTCAGTAGTCATGCCATGTCTGAGTCTTTGCAATGAGAAATTATGCAGTACATTGACTCTCTCTTAGAACTGTGGACTGCGCAATCACAGTGAGCAAGATTTCCTTCTATACCTCCCTAACTTCCCCAACTACACAATCAAGCCTCCATGTCTCTCGGCCACTGCGCATTGCACAGTCAGAGAGCCTAAACACTCATTCCCTGCCTCTTGTATCTACACACTGCGCAATCCTAGGCATGCTCCTTAATATGGTGAATTGTTCCAGCTCAGTCAGTATGTTGCATGAAAAGCAGTATAGACTAGGAGATTTTGGGACTAATGTTGTCTTGTCATGAGTGAACTCTATTTGCAGGTGTTATTATCTTGACATGATAGGATGATGCTCAAGGAGGATACTAAGGAGATGATGCAAGAAGACACTTGTAAAATTGGAAACACAAAGAGATCATCAAGCGAAGAGATAAAGGGACAGTAGATCACAACAAAAGAATGAAGATCAAGATCACACTGAAGACTTTATATCCTAACCAACCTATTGGAGGATGAAGATGAAGTAGATGCAAGACCTATCGTGAAGATGTGAAGATAGCAAAAAGGGGAAAAACTTGGCATTAGTAGTCCATAATGAAGTTCCATGTCACCATTGCCAAGTCATGGCTTCTCAAAGTTGTTAGGATATTCCGACACATAGGAAATAGTTAAGTATAACTTGGTCTAGTATAGAGTTAGGTAAAGTGTGTTTCTTTACTATGTACTTTTGTAACTTACAATCTGATGGCCATGATATGTAGTGATCCGACGGTTCATTCTCTCCTCGGTATTACCGACACTTGATCTGTGGCTTAACACTCGATTGGTCCATGAATTCTATTTAAAGCGCATGGAGGGTCATTTGTAGGTTAACCGTGCATGAGAGAAGCTTATGTAAATTTTCATTCGTTTATTAATAAATTGCCTGTAGTAGCCACGTTGGCGCAGGCCGTGGACTGTTTCCCTCTCTGAGGGTTTTAACCACGTCAAAATACTGGTGTATTGATCTGTGATCTATTTGTGCGCGGTGTCCTTTTGGTGTTCTGTCTGAGGAACTTACCTTGTAAATTCCTACATGGTATCATAGCTATTTGAGGGCCACGTCCGTTGGTGATCCAAATCTGAAGCCAGTAGAACTGCATCTGACTGTCGTTTCCTAGATCTGTTGTTTCTGACTACTTTCGGGCCGAGAGGACTGCTCTGTTGTTTTAGGAGCATCTGTTCCAGTGAGGAACCCCTTTTGTTTCACGCGAAAAGGTTTCTGGTAGCCCTAGCTACGTCATTTTTAAGATTTGGAGGTATACAATGTTTTTTTGCAGTTTCTAGTTATTTTTCTCTCTATTTATTATTTCAGTTTATTTATCTTCTCTTTTATTACCAGATCTATACCTTTCATTCCTGCGTATGTTCTTTTCCCTGCGACTTTGTGTGATCTGGGCAGATTAGAAACAGAAAGGAAGGATTTTTCTCATGCATATGCTCTTTTTCGCTGTGCCTTAGTGTGATCTCGGAAATCAGAAACATTGAGGAAAATATTTACTTTCCGGGTAAAGCTAACTTTAAGCCGTAAGGTTTGTTTTTTTTTTGTATGTCCGTGTTGGGTTTTGTGTTTTTGTTTTGTAGGGAGAAAAAGAGATTTCTCAAGCAAGCACGCAATCCAAAGCTTCAGTGACCAAAAAAAAAAAAAGGCCCGTTCAAAGCTAATTTATAAGAGTAGAGGTCTTGGGTTCAAATCTCCTTTTTGTTGAAAAGGGGCGTTGTTTTTCATTCCCACACTTCGTCGGCGCCTTCATCAACTTTTCTTCAAAAAGCCATAACTTCTTCATCCGGAAGCCGTTTTCAGAGCTGTTTTTTTTAACCTGCCTATTTTTTCGAGATCTTTCCATTGGACACTTAGTTTCAGCATATATAGCTTCAATTTCTGTTAAAATGGAAAGTCCATGCCAATTTATTCTTGACAGCACCAACTACTTCCAATGGTGGTCCTACATTGTGGATTTACTTAGAAGTAAAGGTCTTTACAGAATAGCCTCAGGCCAAGAAACCAAACCGAAGGATGAAGATAAGGCAGCTAAATGGGAAAATAGACAAGATCAAGCACGTGGGTTGATAGGGATGTCCATTTCTCCAGATCTTAGATTCCATATTGCAGAACTTGATACTCTTGATGAAGCAATGAAGTAGATTACTAAA
>APFE030767964.1:0-12882 GCA_000404065.3 Pinus taeda | reverse complement strand
AGATCCAAATATTTTAGCAAGATTGACTTGAAGTCAGGTTATCACTAGGTGCCTATCAAAACGTCCAGTGTGTGGAAGATTGCATTCAAATACAAGGAGGGCCTTTTTGAATGGTTGGTCACATTGTTCGGATTGAAGAACGCCCCTGCAACCTTCATGGGACTAATGGATGACATCTTGCAACCCTTCACCAATGAATTCGTGGTGGTGTATTTAGATGAAAACTTGGTCTTTAGCCAAATTTGGGAGGGGCACCTCCACCATATTTGACAGGTCCTTCAAACCCTGCACCGAAACAAGCTATGTTCTAACTTAGAGAAATGCCCCTTTGGCTTGATCCAGGTTCAATATCTAGGGTACATTGTTGATGAGCAGGGTGTACATGTGGACCCATCCAAGATACAAGTCATCCGAGATTGGCCAGCCCCAATCACTCTAACAGAGCTCCACAAATTTTTGGGTCTTTCCAATTTCTACCTTAGGTTCATGTTGGGGTTCTCTCATATCACTTGGCCTTTAAGTCAAGTCACCAAGGGTAGAGCGAAAACAAAGTTTTTTTGGTTGGAAACCCAACAACACTCGTTCTCTGAGTTGAAGAATCACCTTTGTTCTACACCAATGCTCACATTAACAGACCTACAACAACCATTTGAGATTGAGATAGATGCTTCCTACTATGCTATTGGTGAGGTTCTTACTTAGTAAGGGCATCCAGTGGCTTACCACAGTGAGACACTTTTAGACACAGTCTAAAAGTACCCCACTTATGAAAAAGAAATGTATTCCATTGTGTAGGTTTGTTGTCAATGGAAGCATTACATTATGGGGAAGGAAACAATCATCCACACACACCACCAACCTCTACAGTTCATATAGACACAAAGGAATGTTGTGTGTGGAGCATGATTGTTCAGAGGTCTTTGTTTCAGTCGGATGTATACCTCAGGAAGTTTGTACACCCCTCCACGCGAGGGGGGGGGTGGGTGCGGGGGGGGACTTGTCCTCCCCCGTGGGGGTCCGGGGGCGAGTGGTCCCCCGGCGAGGGCTCGGGGGAAACACCCCCGAAGCTAAAAATAGATGTAAAATTTCCTTGTAAAAGTATAGTAACTTCTAGTCAATCTTGGCCGTTCATTAGGTGGATGATCTGACGATAGAACTTATGTTTAGTTTAGGGTCTTTTTCCCTAGAAGGAAACCCCTCTCTTTGTATGAGGGCATTGTATTTGAGGCTATGTAATAGATGTGTATTCTTCGGCCGAGAAGTAGAGAGGTGAGACTGTGAGAGAAAATAGAGGATATTACAACAAATCTCTTGTAGGTTGTGTATCTTCATTTTGTTGGATAATAGAAAGGAAGGATTGGTTGTTTGGGGTGGACGTAGCCCAAACTGGGTGAACCACGTATATCTACGTCTCTCTTATTTTATGCGTTTTTTGTGTTTATATTTCTGCAATATTTTATGTGTTCCATTGCTCTGTAATATATAATTTTCTAACAAGGAAGTTGCAGAACCATCGCCATAAAAAATGGTCCACCTATTTGCAACAATTATATTTCAACATCAAGTATAAGAAGGGAAACACCAATAATGTTGCTGATTGCCTTAGCCGACCACCGGTCATGGCATTGATCACTATGCTCGACTCCCATGGGCATGAGACATTGGGGTGGCTACATCTTTACAAGAGCGATCCAAAATTCAACAACATATACTAGACACTCCTGGAAGGAAAGCAAGTTCCAAATTTTCACCTTCAGGATGCATTGTTGTGCCACGTGGGACACATCTGTGTTCCTTGAAGTGAGCATGGCAAGATGATTTTGGAGGTGCACTATAGTTGGGTCGCTGGACATTTCAGAGTAGAGAAAATAGTGGCAATATTGCAGAAGTATTTTTATTGGCCGAAACTTCATCAAGATGTTGGGAAGTACATTAGATCCTGCACCACCTGCACCATTTCCAAACCAACCATCAAGAAGCAAGGCTTGTGTACTCCTTTATCTACTCCTAGCCAACCTTGGGAATCTGTGTCCATGGATTACATATCAGGACTTCCTTCTACTAAGTAGATCAACGATTGTATTTTTGTGGTCATCGATAGATTCTCTAATATAGCCATCATGGAATCCTGCAAGAAGAGTATCACAATAGAGGTCACTACTAAGCTCTTCTTTGAGCGAGTATGGGAACACTTTGGGATCTCACAGTCCATTGTATCAACTAGGGACAATAGATTCCTGAGTGAATTTTGGTCAAGTCTTTAGTCGATGCTGGATACAAAACTTACTAAGTCCATGACTTCCATCCCCAAACTGATGGCCAAACAGAGGTTGTCAACAAGATGATTGTACACATCCTGCGCATGTACAACTCGAACCATCCACGCATGTGGGATGAAATTCTCCCCTATGTCCAACATAGCTACAACATAGATCTCCACAACTCAACAGGCCACAACCCCCTTCAAGTAGGGCTGGGATTTCAGTCATTATGCCCCATTGATGTGGACCATTTGCAACCATTCAGGAAGATTCGACTCACGTTTAGTCTGAAGCTGAAAGGGCTAACAACTTCATTGAGCACATTCAACACATCCACCAATATGTCCATGATATATTGGACAGAGCCAATGCTAAGTACAAGCAATGCTATAATCAACATCGAGTGCTGCACAAGTTCCATGTGGGCGACAAAGTTTGCCTACATTTGTAGAAGGAGTGCCTTGTTGGACACCATCGCAAAATTTTCCTACTCTGATATGGGCCACACACCATCACCAAGGCCTTTGGTGAAAATTACTTTGAGGTTATCATCCCATTGTTCCTTGGTCTGCATCCAGTGTTCAATGTAGATCACCTTTAGCCATACTTTCCAACATTGTTGGACACATCTCACATTGCAGAACAACTCACACTAACAAAGCTCAACCCAGACTACATGGAACATGCCACAACTGATCAGATCATGGAAACATAGATCAGGAACACTCGCCAATAGAGGATACATCTATATCTAGTTGTTAAAGAAGTCCAACTCCTTCACCAGGGCAAGTGGTTCACCAAGGACCAGGTTCAACAGAAATTTCGTCAACTCATGGAGGCTTTGCATGCAATGGGGACCATTTCTTCCTAAGGGGGGAGGAATGATCTAGGTGGATATTCATGGCCACTAGCCTATTCCACCTAAACTCCCTAGTTAGTTTTATCTGTTTCCTTGTTCATTTCAGCATTTACTATGTTTAGCAGTTTTTTGGGTCCTGAACTTTCAGAGCAGTTTTGACCCCTTAAACGATGTTTTTCAGGATCCACAGAAGGCACACATCCATAGGAAAGGCCTATGGAGAAACCTATAGTACTCAGAGAGACCATTCCAACAAGGTATCGTACGCGCCAAACAGAGATAATATGACCAAGTTATGACCCCGGGAAGTTGGCTGCCCAACTAACCCCAACAGGGCCCACAAACTCTTGGTGTTACATTTCCCGGGGTTAGGGTTTTGGTTGCTTAGGGCTTTCTCATGTTTTCCAATAATAAATAGGCCCTTGAGCCTCATTTTAACACAGTTCAGAAGCATGTAGTTGCAACATCTCTTCTTAGAGATAAGATATCATCGCCCGAGCTATCTTATTTCCATTATGTTTTTAAGAATATTTCAATATTTTTCTATTAATGAAATGCAGTGTTTTTCTATTGCATGTCTATGTTTATGATTATATTTGTAATTTTTTATGTTCCCATTTAATTTCATATCATAGCGTTATCCACGCTGCAAGTGTAGGCTCTATTGATCTTTCCTTTGCCTACATTGGCTGTCTCACTATGTGTGCCAGAATATTCAATTCTGAAATGCGCTCTTCAACACCTGTTAGAAGTGCATCATAGCAATCCTATAACTTGTTCCATGATTCTTCTATCACTTCTTGAATTTTATCGACAATTTGATCCAAGTCCCCATCAGTGAGGACCACTGGTGTTATGTCCTTTGTATTGTCTTCCCTCTATTTCTTTTTGGTTCTTGTAGTAGCTTTCACGTCTGCCTTCCTCTTCTCTGTGACATCTGGTTTTGTCTTTGTATTTTCAAATTATTTTTTCTTATCATCACCTTCAGGAGGGTCCTGGTGACCCTCCTCATATTGCTCCTCTTATTCTGACTCATGCTCATCCTTATCCTTCCCACTAGCTTCCCCGTGTTACACTGTGTCCTCCTCCATCGCAATATCCTCTACTTGTGTCTCCAACATAGTCATCCACTCCATGGGCCATTGTTGTATATGAGTTAGGAGATCACCTTCTTTCACTAAATATGGCAAGGGATTCCATTTCTTCCTTGTGTCCCTACGATTCTGAATATAAATTCAGTGGAAGTCAGCCTTAAACTTCGTGACATTGCTATATTGCTTGTATAGGCTCGGTGAAAGGCAAGGGTGCTAGTTCACCACCATGTGTAAGTCCATATGGTATAATACAAAAACCATTCTATTCTCCTGTGCTCGCACCAACTTAGTGGTATACCACAGTGAGGCATACCATGCGGCTTCACAAACATCTGAAGGCACTGGAGGGAACTGCGAATCTTCTAGCTCTTCCCATGCCAACATCACAATTATCAAAATTAACCATGCATAATGAAATGCAATACCTTTCTCCAGAGCCTCGCAATAGTCGTCCAAAAACTCTTAGCATAGATATGTGGCCTAGTTGTATTGAATCCCATTAGCGCACTGCAAAGCTAATGAAACTGCCAATGCAGGGACTTCATTATCTCGACACTTCCTCATGATTTTTCCAGCCACTATGTGTGCTGCAAAGTGAACTCCCTAGTCATTTATCCAGTTGATATCATAACATCACTTCCCTTTTGTGAGTCCAAAATTTTTCTTCATGTTCTCTACTATGGATCTCTCCTGATCTTTCCCAACAAATTCTTTTGCAGGGTTCCGCCCTTGATACGATAGTCTTGTGATTCTCCATATCAACATTGGGTCAATAGGGATCCTCTTCCCCATCCATAGGCATCCATTGTGCACTAGCATGTTTGAGTTTTCGCACACAGGTCGTGCTCCCTGGACTTCTACTGAAGTGTGACACATTCATCATGTTCATCAACCCCGACTGTGCTAATCCAGCCGCCCACTGTTGTGGTTCTAACCTCATCATAGCACTCTTAGGGTAGTGCACTTGTTTTAAATATCTGTTTGGTGTAAATTGCATATATTTATTTCTATCATTGAAATTATAGTCCATGAACTTTAGCTGTAGGATCTTCTCAAGGGTTTCTCTAGCAAATGCCATTAACTCCAAAAATAAAGGTGTGAAGGTGCCATACTTCGCATCCTTTGACTCTTTTACTAGTTATTCATCTAATTTTCTTGGTGGAATAGATGGCGGGAGAGGCGATGGAAACACTGCACCATCCATTTCCATTTGCACTTACTCTGCTTCTTCTTCACTATCTCTCACTTGTTTGGGCTGCCTAATAGGTCTCTTGTCCCGTTTCTTCTTTGTTCTTTGCTCTTTGGTCATTTTCTTTCACGGGGATCTCCACTATGTGGATGATGATGCCACTACGGGTGATGCTACTGCGAGCATATCAGTTGATGTTGTTTCAGATGCGACTTCCATAACTTTGGCTAAGCCCTTCTCGTTAAATATACGAATAAATTATTCAGTTGTTAGGATATTCATGTGAAAATTTCTACAACTTCTTCACAATGGAAATATTCAAATTCTCAATTTAAAAAAGTGCCAAATCTGGGCGGGACACGGATTTTTATAACAAATCTAAATTTCTAACGCCATTTTTTTCTCAGCTTGTGTTCATTAGTTGCATATCTATCACTACATTTAATCAATATTTCCTCATAAATGCAACTTTCCACGTATTTTAATGTCAACCTTCCTTTTTAATGGTCATATTTTTTTGGTGAAATTAAATGCATCCCATATTGTAGCGAACAACCCCTCTTTTGTCGAGGATCCTACAAACTTCGACATAATCCATATTGTAGCAAAGTGACTTCCTATGTCGAAGCTCTCTTTGTAGCGTAGTTGATAGTTCGGTGCCCACTTTCAATTGCAGATGGCACTAAGACTTTTCTCCTTTCTTCTTCAGAGTGAAGCCGTAGGGGTAGGGTTGTCTTTGTACAACTTCTATTTGTTTCCATTTATTCTTCCTTGAATCAATTTTCCATTTAACTTTTCTATGCCTCCACCAGTAATATGCTTGATAATGTATGGGCCCAACTAATGCATTTTGAATTTTCCTAGAAATTTTACAAACTTACTGTCATAAATGAGAACTTCTTCTGCTTAATATGTCTATCATGCTAGGCCTTTTCTCTTGCTTTCTGTACCTGTTGATGGAACCCTACTATAAATCCGTCTTCCTCCAAAGCAAGCAACTATGACATTATTTCCTCCATTATATCAGGGTCTTCCATATCTGTAAAATTTGCAATCCTCAAACTAGGCATGATGTACTCCATGGGCATCACAACTTCTTGCCCATAAACTAACCTAAATGGTGTCTGACTTTCAAGTTTTTACATGTGGTCCTATAAGCCCATAATAGTGTTGGAATTCTAAGGTCCTAGTCATCTCTATTCAAATTGCATACCTTAGTACGTGCATTCTCCAAAATATTATTAAATGCTTCTACTATTCCATTGGCCCAAGGATGATAAGGGGTGCTCTTCTGATGATAAACTTGGAACTCCTCAATCAATGCTTCAACAGTCTTATTTAGAAAGTGTGACCCTTGGTCACTCATAAAAATATTTGGACATCGAAATCTAGACAATATGTAATCAAAAATAAACTTCGTAGTAGTCTTTGCTCTATATTCCCTTACTGGTTGTGCCTAGACCCATCTTGTTAAGTAATCAGTCACTGTAATTGTGTACCTTGCACTAGTCTTCTTTCTAGGTGGGTTTATGGGTCCAACAAAATCAATGGACCACTTATCAAAGGCCTGCAATGTAACTTGTGGTACCAATGGCATATCATCTCTTCTGGAAGGCTTCCCTGTTCTTTAGCATATATCACATGCTCGATAATACTCCTTCACATATTCATGTAGTGTAGGCCACCCCAAGCTTGCTCCCAAAATCTTTTGCGCAGTAGCTTTTCCTACATATTGTCCACCAGTTGCGCCCCTACAAGCCTCTACTAGAATCATCTGTCTTTCATGCTCAAGAACATATCTGCGTAGTATCTCATATGGTCCCATTTTTTATAAATGTCACGCTATTAATGAAAATTCAATTGCCTTAATCACTAATTCTTTCTTTTTCTGCGCAATATACTCTGAAGAAGACATTACTATGGTAAAAAACTGAATGATATTTGCGAAATGGTCATCTGCAATTTTGATTGCAAATAACTACGCATCAGGGAGATTATCCTCTATGCTGGTTGGTTCTTCCCTTGTTTCTAGCCTTGATAGGTGGCCAAGTCTTGCATTCTGTCTCCCTCGTTTAAAAATGATCTCAAAGTCATTTTCCCAGAATAAAAATAACCATTTGCAAATATTTCCTCCTAAGACAGGCTTATTAACCAAATACTTTAGTGCAAAATGATCTGTAAATATTTTAAAATGTGACCCCAACAAATAGTGTCTAAACTTCTGCAAAGCATATACCATGGCCAATCCTTCCCTTTATGTAGTGGTGTAATTATTTTATGCTTTAGATAACTTTCTACTTGCAAAATCTATAGGATGGTAAATATCTCCTATGGGAGGATGCAGAACTAGGTTTCTGTAGCCTTGAAGGATTAGGACATGTGGTATTAATTTTTTTTTTTTAATTCTTAACATTTATATATCACTTCATTGCATTATATTAATCACTTAACATGCATGTAAGCCATAAACCATCACTGTGCCAAAGTAAAATGCAACTGTAACAACTACTACTCTATAAGAGATAATAAGCAAATATACACAACAAGACACCAAATTATCATGGTTCACCCCAATGTGGGGCTGTGTCCACAAGAACTATTGCTAATATAATGAATCATTGTACAAAAAACAATTCTTGGTTTGCCCACTAAGTTGCAGGCTATCTGCGCACTAAGCTATAGACTCGGGCCTCTGCACACTCAAATGAAAAGCCTCGCTTTCTCTACCAAATTATAGATCACAATAATACAACCATAACACTAATCTGGATACTAAGATAGATTCTCTTCTTATTATTTTACCCTATATATACTATTATATCGAAGGGTTACATCATCAAAATACCATGGTCCAAATGCCATGGAATCTCTAAAACAAGCAACTATGGCCCAAAAGCCCATTGATCCTTTACAAAATCATGTGCTTTTACAAAGAGGAGGGGTTTGACCCACCCTGAAGCCCTTACACCACATGGTATATTTACTTCCTCAAACTGCGCTCCGCTGCTCCACTGCGTGGTCCACTTCACACTCCACTACACGCTCCACTGTGTCCTCCACCCCATAAAATGCAGTCTTTTCCAAAATCTAGACCACGTTGTGCCATGCCCATCAATTCTATTCAAATGTATTGTAAAGTGGAAGTCCAAAGGACACACATGAACATGGATAGTCATGTAAGTTGAAAATTCATAGGAATTTGAACAATCATGAGGGTAGTCAAAGAGTCACAAAGGGGAAGTATCACCCTTTAGTTATATATAGCCCCTCAATTGTATGAAGAAATGACTTTTTCACCTTGGCTCCTCCTGCAAAGCATAGAGAGATCAACTAGTTCTTTGAGGAGAAAGGAGTGGCTCCAATGTCCCACAACTGGGCTAGTGATGTACAACTTAAACATGTGTCTTGGAACTTTTGCTTAATAACAGAAGCCTTTTAAGGCCAACACGTTCTTCATGCATGGATTATGAATGTTTGTAAGACTAATCTGTGGACATTTGTATTTCATGTTTTCTTTCACATATACTAAGATAGTTGAATTATTTCAGATTTTTTAGTGCTTATCTAATTAAGAATGTGCTATAATGGTTGTTAACGCTGTCCCATCCTTGTGGACTATTTCGTAGGATATTAGACATATCTTTACTTGATTTTGGTTATAACGACCGTCACATCCACTGTGGACTATTCTGCTGGATGTAAGACGAAGCTTTTTGGTTCATGTGTGTCCCTACCTAGGTAGTAGTATTACCTCTCAGTTAGGGGCTCACTTTTCTCTCCCCTTTGTAGTAGAAGAACCTTGACACAGTTGAAATTGCACACTCACTAGGCACACCTCCCTTGCTTTTCGAAGACACCATTGCATAATTCTCCTGTACTGATAGTTAGAGCCAAGGAATATCTTTAAGGATTTAGAAATAGGGCCTATACCAGATGAGGCTCCTACACCAAACAATGTGAGGTCTGATTGGGACTTCATATTGGGAAGATAAAAGAAAGGCATCCTACATAGAAAGGTGAAGAAGGAAACTCTACTGGGGTACTGTCCAGGCTCTCTAACAGCTAAGCAATGTTTGTGTTACTGTGTGACTCCATCCGGGTACTTTCTAGATCTGATGGCAGTGGAGCAACACCAGTGATGACAAATTATACTATGAAAAACTTACTCGGGAGCTACACTACCCTTCCCAGCTTGAAAATTTGTGATGATGTTGAATCTTATGTCGTTTTTAACCGATAAGGTACAAAGGGGACCATGTCTAGTCATGGGGTAAGTGGAAAAGGTCAAGGTATATTGTACGATGAATCAATACTCCCTAAAGAACCAAGGCCTTGCAAGTAAGGAGTTAACCAAGATAGATACGTTGGATTTTACTAGTGTGTCACCAAGTGTTGTAGTGACTGCAACACCCTTCAAAATTTTGGCCTACACTAATTTTGGAGCCTACTATGGATCCTGTGAGCAATTGTTCCTTAGTCACTTATTGGCTAGTTGATGATTTCAAGCCCCCTTCTTGGATATCAAGTGTCATTCAGTCTTTTATCTTTATATAGAAAGTGTTGTCTTTGGGCATGGGAATTATTGCTTGTCATGCAAAGGGGAGTTTTGGTTTGCATCAAAGGGAAATATTTGTGAAAATGAGTTGTTCTCATCATATAGACATGTTTCACACTCAGTTCCAAGGTTTCACACACCATTACACAAGTGTCGTCATTATCCTCACAAAGTCCATCGATGGGGCTGCACTTGTTGTAAGGTGCCACAAAGGTTGTTGCATTAAGCGAAGTATGTTTTCATATGTTCTGGATGATCTATATTGTATCACCAAGTATCCAAGTGTGTGGTCACAGATTTTTTTTATCACTATTCACATCAGTTCCATTGATCCCACACTTAGATAAATTTTGGAGGATTCCTAATAACCTAGCCTCATCCATCCTTCCTAAATTTCACACTTCACATTTGCAACCCTCAATATTTTTCCTTTCCTATTGGAATTGCGCAATATGAAAAAATCCCAGCCTCCCTTGGACTCCAAAACTATGCAGATGCTTCCTCTAGTGTCCTTCCCTCAGTCAGATCTCACTACCTTCAGAAACTATAGAGTTCTGTCTCTCAAGCCTCTCAGTTGCCCAACCCCCCTTGCCTCTTGAAACTGTGCAATTTGTCCTCTTAGGGCCCCATCTTGTAGCAACCACTTCCTTCTTGAACTATGCAATTATGTCCCTCAATGGGCAATGCAAAAATTTTTCCCTTAGTGGGAACTGTGCACTCTTATTCCTTAGTGTTGCCCAGTCATTGAGACTTCCCCCTTGAACTAATACCGGTTCCGGCTTTGTCAATGGATTATCATGTGACATCCTACATTAGGGGTTCTTCAGACTGATTTCATCTCTTCAAGGGTGAGTTACAGATGTAGGTACTCTTTTACACTATGGCGAGATGAGGAAGAAGGAGATGAAGAAAGAGGACATGCTAGATGACACTTAAGGATTTTAAGAGAAAGGATAATCATTAGATAAGAAGACGAAAGAACCTTGGGGTGTGATAGAAGATCGAAGATCAAGACTGCATGAAGAGTCCATTTGATTCACAACCCCTTGGAGGGTAGGTATGAAAAACAAAGCACATATTTCATGAAGTTTAAATGCACCTCTGAGTGTAGTATGAAGGATAACTTATCATTGTAATATCATTATGTCTTTAATGAAATGTATGGTTGCAAACACTAAAATTCATTCCATGTGTTTTCACTAAGCGTTTCGCTCCCTTTTGTAAGATAAGCGAGATGTCATATTTTTTCATGCTAGCTGTCACACTTTATGCATAAGATCATTCTAGTGGTTCCAAAGGTTCACCTTTGTGTTTATGAGTTTTCATAACCATGTAAACAACTGTCACACTCATTCACAAAGTTTTGAGCATTGTCGCACAAGTGTCGCCACGGTTGTCATAAAGTCCATCTTAGGTGTCACACTTGTTGTAGTTGGTCATGAAGCAGTCACACACAAGAAAAAGTGTTGTTCATGTGTCATGGGTGATCAATGTTGTTGATTCATCAATAATTGAAAGTGTTAGGACATAGTCTTGCTTCATCACTTCACCTATCAGTGTCACTAGTCCAACACTTAGCCTTTTCCGAAGAAGCTCCCCACCCCTTTAGCTTGGCTTTACCTAGCTTGCCTAGAATGCACATTGCATAGTTCCAATTAGTAGGCTATTACCTCGATCCTTAGATCTATGAAATGCATAGTTCCTGTCTCCCAGGGCTGTTTCATTGTGCAATTCTTGAGACAAATACCAATATTCCCTTCCAGAATTGCGCAATCTTATTAGTTAGGCTTCCCTTCCAGAACTGCACAGAAGATGCCTTTTGTGGTCCTCCTGTCATATTGATCCATTGTCTGCCAAAACTGTGCAGAAGTCAGTGTGTATTCCTCTCTACAACTATGCATGAATCTTCCATAGTGGCTCCTCCTTTAGCTAGACTCACTCATCTCCACAAATGCAAAGAGACTATCCCTTAGCCCAGCCTGAACTATGCATTGCGCAGTTCCAGGCCTCAAGCCTCAGCCTTGGCTGCTGGGACTGCAGAATACATAGTCAATGAGCCTCCCTTCCCAACTTGTAACTTAGTTCTGACTCAGTCCCTAGACCAGAATGCACCATCTTAGGCTAGGAGGTTTTGGGGCTGATGTCGTCTTGTCATGAATTATTTGTAGATATAGGAACTTGGTGGGATGATGAAGGAGATGAAGGAGGAAGACATGCAAAAGACATTCTTGTAGCTAATCATGCAAGTTGACCTATCAAAGAAAAGAAAAGGGACACAAACTCACGATGACAACCCAAGACTTGAGATCATTGAAGATCCCTGTCAACCAACCATAAGGAGGTGGAAGATAAGCGTATTCTCAAGAAGACATCACTCACAGTAGCAGAAGTGGCTTGAAATTTCCATATCACTCAAGCATTCCATGTTAGCAGTGTCATGTCATGCATTGTCATGAGTTTTCATATGCCACATCATCATTGTGGACCATGTATAATATATTCAAATGTATTGTAAAGTGGAAGTCCAAAGGACACACATGAATATGGAGAGTCATGTAAGTTGAAAATTCATAGGAAGTTGAACAATCATTAGGGTAGTCGAATAGTCACAAAGGGAAGCATCACCCATTGGTTATATATACCCACTCATTGTATGAAAAAAGGACTTTTCCACCTTGGCTCTTCCCACAAGGCAGAGAGAGATAAGCTAGTTCTTTGAAGAGCAAGGAGTGGCTCCAAGGTCCCACTACTAGGGCTAGTGATGTACAATGTAAGCATGTGTCTTGGAACTTTTTCTTAATAACAACAACATTTTAAGGCTAGCATGTTCTTCATGCATGGACTATGACTGTTTGGAAGAATATTATGTGGACATTTTTATTTCATGTTTCCTTTCACATGTACTAATATAGTTGAACTATTTA
>APFE030767963.1:3547-14878 GCA_000404065.3 Pinus taeda | reverse complement strand
CTTCATAGCTCCCGACAGGATAATATTTCTCCTTGATGGCATCTCTAAAATACTTCCAAGTGGGTGCGATTAAAAGCAATGAGGGTTCCCTCTTGTCCTTCTGCTCACAGTAGGCTTCCCACCAATCCTTGACATAGGGGTGGCTTTAAGGAGTGAAAAAGTAAACTTTTCCCTACTGGAATAATCATTAACTGAAAAATACCCTTCCAATAGATTTAACCATCTATCTACAATGTATGCATCTATCTGGCATTCAAATATGGGAATATCAAAGTTGACTTGTACCTTGAAGAGAGTGGTGCCTCTAGAGTGGTTGCTGAATGAAGATGTGTCGCCTGTGGGCATCCACCGAAGGATCTGGGAAAATTTATTCATCATTGCATTCCTTGGTCGCTTGAGGTATTCTTCAAGCAATATTTTGAAGCGATCTCTTGCTCCCTTGTCTTTCTTTTCTTTTGCCATGGGAATCCATTGCGATTTACGAGGCTCGTCTTGTAAAGATTCAATAATTTCAAGTCATAACTCTTTATACATGACCTTATACACAGGTTCATGGATGCTTAGAGTTCTACATGTGAAGTATGTGCGCTATCATCCTATTGATGACCTTTAGTTGGCCATCAACTTTGTTGAGCTTGGTTTCCAATAGTGTCCAGCGGCTTGACCAGAATGTGCTCAAGAACTTGCTATCTTCATCTGGTATAATGGTCTGCAGGATCCGAAAATGTACCCACACTTGTTCAAAAAAGAGCTTGGCAATGTCCTATGTTGTGATACTCTTCTTGCAAGCTGCCAATATAACCATCTTAGAAAATTTGTCCATGACCACAAATACACATTCATTACTATGCTTGGTAAAAGGAAGGCCATAAATATAGTCCACAGAGATGGATTCCTAAGACTCGATGGGAGTAGGAAGAGGAGTGTACATGCCTTGCTTCTTGATGGTTGGCTTGGCGATGGCACATATAGTGTAGGATTTGATATATTTCCTAATATTCTGTTGGAGTTTTGGCCAATAACAATACATTTGTAGTACAACCAGAGTTTTCTCCACACCAAAGTGTCCTGCGACTTGACTGTAGTTCCCCTCCCATATCAACTTGGCACGCTCACTTGAAGGAATGCAAAGGTGGCCCAAGTAGCATAATAATGTGACCTGGAGGTGGAAATTAGTAAATTTCTCAGCATCTACTAGCATCTGGTATATGGAGGTGAACTCTGGATAAATTTTGTATAGTTGCGGCCATCCAGAGATCTTGTCGCCACAGGAGTTGAAAACAGTAGTGAGTGTTGCAACTGGGATCTGGTTGAGGTAGTCTATAACGTGATTGGGTCTTCCCTTTTTATATTTAATGTTCAAGTGGAATTGCTGCAGATATGTATACCACTTCTAATGGTGATTGTTCTGCAACTTTCCTTGTGTTTTTATAAATTGAAGAGGTCAGTAATCAGTATTGATGATTGTCTCCTTCCCTAGAATGTATTGCTTCCATTGCAGGCAAGCCTACACAATGGAATACATCTTTTTATCATATGTGGGTTATTTCCAAATTGTATCAGAAAGTATCTCATTATGATAGGCCATTGAATGCCTGTGTTGTGTAAGGAATGCAACAACAACATAGTCAGAGGTGTCTGTCTCTATTTCAAATGGCTATTGTAGGTTTGGTAATGTGAGTATTGGTGTAGAGCAGAGGCAATGCTTCAATTAGATGAACACCTTCTGTTGGGACTCGGACCAGGAAAATTTTTCTTTCTCTCTACCCTTGGTAATCCTACACAAAGGCCAAGTGATATGGGAGAATCCCAACACGAACCTCCGATAAAAATTTGCAAGGCCCAAAAAGATGCGAAGCTCTGTTAGAGTGGTAGGGGATGGTCAATCCTAAAAGACTTGGATCTTAGTCATATCCACATGCACGCCATGCTCATCTACGATGTAAACCAGATATTGGACCTGACTCATGCCAAAGGTGAATTTCTCCAAGTTGGCACAGTTTGTGATGTTGAAGGGTTTGAAGGACTTGTCAAGTGTGTTGCAAGTGTTCTTCCCAACTCTTGCTAAAGATGAGGATGTTGTTTAGACAAACAATGATGAATGAATTGGTGAAGGACCACAAGATGTCATCCATTACCCTCATAAAAGTAGCAGGGTCATTTGTCAACCTGAAGGGTGTAACCAACCATTAAAAAATGTCTTCCTTGGATTTGAAGGGAATCTTCCATACATTTGTGGGATCTATTGGAACCTGGTGATAGCCAGACTTTAAATCGATCTTGCCAAAATACTTAGCCCCATTGAGTTGGTATAGAAGATCATAAATCATTGGGATTTGGTACTTGTTCCTGAAAGTGATTTTTTTAGTGCCAAATAATAAATGCAGAGCCTCTAGGTCCCATCCTTCTTTTGTACAAGTACAATCGGGCTCCCACAAGGTGAGGAACTTGGTCGGATGTGTCATTTTTGTAAAAACTCCTAGATTTGCCACTTGATCTCTTCATTTTCTAGAATGGAGTGACAACATATTCCCCTCATTGGGTAGAAATCACCCGAGAGTCAGATTGATCGAATGCTTGACTTGGCAGTGCAAGGGTAACGTTATGGATGATGAGAAGATGTCCCTGTATTCTTCCACGACTGTATCCACCTAGTTCTGCTATGTGGAGGAACCGTTCCTAGTGGCCATGGATGTGGTTACAATATTCCCCTTACTTTAAGAGCAAATCAGAAAGAAAACAAATTTCCTAGTTTGGGAGATGATCTTATTGCATTGCTTAGCAAAAATCAAAGAGATGGCGGTAGGCGGGGTTACCTATGGTACCCTTTATAACTTATTATCCAAATAAATAATAACAATGCAAGGCCTTGACTCATATACAACATGACGCTTCCATAAGTATGGTTTGCCTAATAATACATCACAAACTTCAAGAGGAGCAACATCACACAATACCTCATTTGTGAAGGTCTTGATGTTGTATGGAAGGTGACACTGCTGGCTGACATGAAGATATCATCCTTGGTGAAACCAACTGATGGTGTATAGTTGTAGGTGTGGTGTGGTTAGTAGGCCAAACTACTTCATGACCTTTGCTGAAATTAGGTTCTTTTGGATCCCACTCTCAAAAATGAATTGCAATGGTGAACCTTTCACCCACATCTATGAGTGGAAGAGACACTCCCCCTCCTATGGATCTTTGGGCTCAATATTTTGGATCTTGGTGGTGAACATAGTAGTATTGTGCACCACATCTATAATTTGCTTCCCTTTGTCATTCCCCTTGTTGGTTTTTGACTCAGGGTCGAAACATGCATCTGATTCTGAAGCCTTCAACTCGGCCACTAGTGACTTTTGGCTTGATACTCACTTTTGTTGTGAATGGGGCACTTATGGAACTCACACCACTTCCTTGTGTCCTTCTTCTTCGTGGTGTTGTTCTTTTCTTGCATCTTCAATGGGTTGTACTGGGTCACCCCACCTTGTCTTTGTCATTTGTTTTGCAGTTTGGGTGTGCCTTTCATTTGCTTCAGATTTGTAGATCTAAAGTCTCGCTTATTATATTTTAAATTTTGCTCGATATTTACAACATATCGATAGGTGGGGCCAAGCAAGGAGATGTCTAAGAACAACATCTTATCTTGGATGTAGTTGTGTAGTCAACCACAACACTTGAGTACCCGATTCTGCTCAGAATACTTGATACCCAACTTCGTGCGAAGGGTATGAAAAATATTTGTGAACTCTAGCAAGTCTTGGTTCCTTCCCTACCATAATGTGGTCCACTTTATGTACTTATCTTCATAGCTCTTGACAAGGTAATACTACTCCTTGATTCCATCTCGAAAATAGTTCCAAGTGGGTGTGGATAAAAATAGTGAGGGTTTCCTCTCGTCCTTTTGCTCGCAGTATGCTTCCCACCAGTCCTTGACGTAGGGGGTGACTTTGAGGAGTGCAAAAGTAGTATTTTCCCTATTGGAAAAATCATGAACAAAAAAAATACCCTTCTAATTGATTTAACAATCTATATATGAGATCTGCATTTATCTGGCCTCCAAATATAGGAATACCAAAGTTGACTTGTACCTTGAAGAGAGTGGTGCCTCCAGAGTGGTTTCTAGATAAAGATGTGTCTCTTGTGGGCATCTGCTGAGGGATTTGTGCAAAGTTGTCCATCATTGAGTTCCTCTATTGTTCGAGGGCTTCTTCGAGCAATATTTTGAAGGGATCTCCTACTCCCTCATCTTTCTTTTTTTCTGCTATGGGATACCGTCAGGGTTTGTGAGGCTGGTCTTGTAAAGGTTCAACTAGTTCAAGCCCTACCTCCTTATACCCTGACCTCGTTGGGGAGATGCAAAGAAAAAAAAGAAAGATCAGACCGCTTTGAAACCAATGATCCAGACTTATGCATGAATGCAATAGAATATAGATATAAACATAAACACAAAGATGCACCACAAATGAAACTTCATTTCATTAATATCAAAGAATTGAAATATGCTTACATACAGAATGGAAATAAACTAGCTCAAGTGATGTTAACTTAACTTTGAGAAGGGATGTGGCAGCTACATGCCTTTGAATTGTGTTACGATAATGCTCAAAGGTCTATTTATTATTGAGAAACAATGGAAAACCCTAAACATCCAAAAACCTAACCCTAGGAGATGAAGCACCAAAAGTATGGGCCCCATTTGGGTAAATTGGTACATCAACTTCACAGGGTCGTGACATTGGCATGCGATCTCTATTTGATGCGTACAATACCTCGTTAGAGAGATCTATCTGAGGAATAAAACATGAGTCAAATACTCTTGTTTTATTGCCTTTTTCCCCAAAAAACATCGTTTAGGGCCTCAAAACGGCTCCAAAATTTCTGGACCTAAAAAACTACCAAAAATAGTAAGTTGTGCTACAAAAATGAAAAACTGAAAGAGACAATGGTGGGGTTCCAAGTGGAATAGGTGGGTGGCCACCAATATCCACCTAGATCAATCCTCTATGAGATGGGGAAACTTCTATTGAACTTTGTCCCAGGTGATCCACTTGCCTCAGCGCAAGAGTTAGCCAACTTTGACAACATGATATAGTTGGAACTTTTACTAGCGAGTGTTCTTGATCTGTGTGTCCATGATCAAATCAGTTGTGGAATGTTCCAAGTATTCTAGGTTTAACTATGTTTGTGTGAGTTTTTCTGGAATGTTTGATGTATCCAGTAATGGTGGAAAGTATGGTCGAAGGTAGTCCACACTGAACAATGGGTGCAGGCCAAGGAATTGGGGAATGCTTAGCTAAAAATAATTGTCTCCCAAAACCTTGGTAATGGTGTAAGGCCCATATTGGAGTGGCCAGAGCTTTTGATGGGCTCTAGTAAAGCATTCTTTTTGCAAATGAAAGCAAACTTTGTCACCCACCTGAAACTTGTGTGGCACCCGATTTTGATCATGTCGCTTCTTGTACTTGGCATTTGAATTCTCCAAGATGTCGTGAACCTACTAGTGGATGTTTTAGATGCATTTAATAAATCTATTTTCTTTATCAACCTCAAAAGATACATGCATGGTTTCTTTATGTGTAGTCGCATGAGGCATGGCAACATAAATTAGACACAGTGGTTAAAATCCTAGACCCACTTGAAAGGGACTGCGACCAATCGAGCTATGGAGAGATCTATTACAAATGTGTTGCAGATAGGGAAGACTCTCATCCCAGGTTTGTGGGTGCTTGGAGTTGTACATGAAGAGTATGTGCACTATCGTCCTATTGACAACCTCTGTCTTGCCATCATTTTGGGGATGGAATGCAGTTGACTTGGCGAGCTTGGTGTCCCATAGTTTCTAGAGGCTTGAATAGAGTGTGCTCAGGAACCTACTATCCTGATATGATATAATGGTCTATGGGATCCCAAAATGTATTCACACTCATTCAAAGAAGAGTTTGGCATTTCCTCTGTTGTGACACTCTTCTTGCAGGTTGCCAATATAGCCATCTTGGAAAATCTATCCATGACCACAAATACATGGTCATTACTGTGCTTGGTAGAAGGGACATCATACACATAGTCCATGGAAATGGATTCCCAAGGTTGTTTGGGAGTAGGCAGAGGAGTGTACAGGCCTTGCTTCTTGATGGTTAGCTTGGAAATAGTGCAGGAAATGCAGGATCTGATATTTTTCCCACCATCCAGTTGGAGTTTTCTCTAATAAAAGTACTTTTGTAGTAAAACCACAATTTTATCCACACCAAAGTGTCCTACGACCTGACTGTAGTGCGCCTCCCAAATCAGCTTGGCACCCTCACTTGAAGGAACACAAAGGTGGCCTAGGTAGCATAATAATGCATATTGGAGGTGGAAATCAGGAACTTTCTTACCATCTACTAGCATCTGGTATGTGGAGGTAAAATCTGGATCATTTTTGTATAGTTGTGTCCATCTAAACGTCTCGTGTCGACAAGAGTTGGGAATAGTAGTCAGTGCTTCCACTAGGGGCTAGCTGAGGTAGTTTGTAACATGTTTGGTGCTACCCTTTTCATATTTAATGTTCAAGTGGAGTTGTTGAAGATATGTAGAACACTTCTAATGATGATTGTTTTGCAACTATCCCTGTGTCTATATAAACTAAAGAGGTTGGTGATCGATGTGGATGACCGTCTCCTTCCCCATAATGTAATGCTTGCATTGTTGTAAAGCTTGCACAATGGAATACATCTCTTTATCATAGGTGGGGTACTGCCAAATTGTATCATAAAGTGTCTCATTATGACAAGCCACTAGATGCCCATGCTGGGTGAGGACTCCACCAATAGCATAGTCGAAGGCATCTGTGTCAATTTCAAATGGTTGTTCTAGGTCTGGTAATGTGAGTGTTGGTGTAGAACAGAGGAAACACTTCAACTCAATGAACTCCTTCTATTTGGACTTGGACCAGGACAACTTTTATTTCACTCCGCCCTTGGTAATTTGACTCAAAGGTCAAGTGATATGGAGGAATCCAAATGCGAACCTCCGATAAAAAATTACAAGGCCCAAAAAGTTGTGAAGCTCTGTTAGAGTGGTTAGGGCTGGCCAATCCTGAATGACTTGGATCTTTGTTGGATCCACATGCACGCCACACTCATCTATGATGTAACCTAGATATTGGACCTAACTCATGCAAAAGGTGCATTTCTCCAATTTGGCACACAGGTTTTTCTACCGAAGGGTTTGAAGGACCGTCGAATGTGTTGTAACTGTTCTTCTCAACCCTTACTGAAGATGAGGATGTCGTCTAGATAAACGACGATGAATGAGTTCGTGAAGGGCCATAAGATGTCCTCCATTAGCCTCATAAAAGTAGTAGGGACATTTTTCAACCTGAAGGGCATAACCAACCATTCAAATGGCCTTCCCTGGATTTGAAGGCGATCTTCCATACATCTATGGGTTCTATTGGAACTTGGTGATATCCATACTTCATATTGATCTTACTAAAATTCTTGTCACCTTTGATTTAGTCTAGAAGGTCATCAATTAGTGGGATTGGATACCTATTCTTGACAGTGATTTTTTTTAGTGCCCAATAATCAATGCAGAGCCTCTAGGTCCCATCCTTCTTCTGTACAAGTACAATTGGGCTCCAACAAGGCAAGGAAATTGATCAGATGTGCCCTTTTTGTAACAAATCCTAGATTTTCCGCTTGATCTCTTCATTTTCCAGAAAGGAGTGGTGATATATCAGCTCGTTGGGTAGAGGTCCTTGATGTAGGGTGCGAATTTGAGTGTAAAAATAATCTTTTCCCTACTGAAAAAATCATGCACCAAAAATACCCTTCCAATAGATTTAACCATCTACCTACGGTGTCCACATCAATTTGGACTTCAAATATCGGAATATCAAAGTTGAATTGCACCTTGAATGGGGTGGTGCCTCTAGAGTGGCTACCGGATGAAGATGCATCTCTTGTGGGTATTCACCGAAGGATCTGGGCAAAGTTGTCCATCATCGTCTTCCTTTATCACTCGAGGGATTCTTCTTTCAATATTTTGAAGGGATTTCCTTCCCCCCCGTCTTTATTTTCTTGCACCATGGGAGGTCGCTAGGTTTTGTGAGTCTGGTCTTCTAAATGTTAAACAAGTTCAAGCCCTAACTCCTTATACCCTAACCTCGATGGGGACATGCAAAGAAAAATAGAGAAAGAGTTGACCTCTCTGAAACCACTAATCCAGACCTATGCAGGAATGCAATAGAATATATATTTATTGATCTAAAATGATCATTTATTAAAACTGATGTATAATTGATTAACCATTAATGAATTGAATGTTAGCTGAAAGTAGAGAAATCGAGGAAAATTGCTTGAGAAGAAGACTTTACGACATCTGATTAAATACAATCAAGATGCATAACAGAAGTGAAAAAAGTAAAATCACAGTGATACCAGACATCAAAATTGATTAGGGAGTTCTTCTCTGATGGACTACATCTCTGGGTCCGCTTTCAAGATGGGTGACCGCTTTATTAGGATTGGAACAGATGAGGTTGATTACATAGAGATTTGATTAGTCTAAATGTGCATGTAAGCACTTCTAATCACTATCATCATATATCTCTCTCAACCATCTTTCCAACGCCTGTCACGGTTCCCAATTCTGACTCCCGATGCTCCTGTTACACTAAAAACAAAACTACCTACAATCTCCAGAATCTGCAAACAAATATCAAAACCACTCTCCCCTTCATCAATGAAGAAAAACTACCTTTTAAAGGCTTGTAGATACATTGAAAACTCCTTGGCTGAATAGAGGATGAATTTGGTTGCAATCTGATTAGGTTTAGCTTTGGTCTTCTTGGAATTTGCCACCTAGGGTAGATGCATGGTCATCAAATTAGTTTGAAAAAAAAACTATATAAACCCATAAATAAACTTTATAATAACTCCATAGCCACTAGCAGTCAGGCTAATCAGGCAGAAGGCTAAGGGCTTCCATGTGAACACTAGGCGGTTGAATGCTTGACTGCCACCTGTGTTGGAAATAATACTGAGAGGGGGGGTGAATCAGTATTATCTGGTCAATTATTTTCCTTTTCAAACCCAGAACATATACGCTACTTAGAGAAAACCACATATATATGCAACTATTGATAAGGAAACCCACGTATACCATACAAAATTATAATTTAAAATATTCTACAGATGTTGAACATTAATCTGTGCATCGGGATCATATAAAAAGTAACCAGGAACATAAAAATAGAGTAGAAGCCAATCACACACAAGAACACAAGATATAAGGTGGAAACCCAATGTGGGTGAAAACCACCTTCTGCAATATGTCTCTATCTTTTCAATTAGAAACTTCTTTTTACAATGATTCTGTACTGGTGCAGTCCTTTACTAGTACGCGGGCTGCTACCTGCAGAGAGCTACAACCGTCTCTAATTTTCCAGCTTCTCCTGGAAGGGAGCTACAACCCCCTTAGTTCTTGTACTAGTTGAGATACTAGTATGCAAGCTGCTACCTACAGAAGACTACAACCTTCTCTTCCTTCCAGGGACCACGTTTCATAAATTTTCAGATTGGATCCACAAATAACATCAATCAAACATCAAGAATTTCTGCATCAACCAATCACCTTTTCACCAAGCAAAACTGAATCAAAATAAACACTTCTCTGACGACTGTACCCAGATCATAATAACAATAATCACACCCCACTTCTGAATACAGAACACTGTAGCAATAAACAGAAGTAGCTAGAACATAAATCAAGAGATGTACGCTACTTCACTTAACCTACGTACAGATCTATAAATTCATTCTTTCAAACATTCAGATATTAGTTAACCTAGATTATCAGATTTATAGATCAAGCGTGCGCCACATATCACAGATCAAAATCATATAGAGATACCACTATTCTAGCCTCAAGATTTTGACCCATCAATAGAACTTATCCTTCTCCTTGCACTCAGGTTCCTTCTTCATTCAGATCTAGATCTGCACCATAACCCAATCAAAGTATTCCAGATCTAGCACTTTATCAGATATTCAATGATTTAGAAGATGCCTTGCCAAATGATCTCCTTCCTCTTTCATAGCCTTAGGCCTTTCATAATACCACGGACTAAAAACCATAACAATTCAATACCATGGACCCAACACTTGGAATCAACACTTATGACGAGATACCATGGCCCAAAACCATAGGTTTAAATACCAAGGACTAAATACCACGGACCAAAACCATAGGATCAAAAACTGTCGGACTAATACCATGAACCAACCACAAGATTTCCCATGTGCGTGTGCTTTTCTCTGCATGAAAGTGAGTGAACTTTTCTCTGCATGAAAGCGCGTGAAATTTTCTCTGCATGAAAGTGCGTGAACTTTTCTCTGCATGAAAGTGCGTGAACGTTTCTCTGCATGAAAGGAACGTTTCTCTGCATGAAAGTGCGTGAACTTTGTTGCACTATAATTTATCATCTGAGATGAGTGGGTTTCCATCAAGTAAAACATATGTATCATAATGCCAACAATATCCCCCTTTGGATTTGATGGCAACAACAACCAATCACTCTCCCCCTTTGACATCAAGGGAAAAGGGGCAGACTACAATACTACCCCTGAGTACCTGCTAAAAACTTTGAACGAGCTCCCCCTTTTTATATGCTCTGTGCTGAAATGTTGTCTGCAAAAAGATGTTCTACAAGAAAGAAAATGACTCCATACGTTATAAGTAACCTTCCTATCATCAAGACTCATACATACATCCATCTCCCATCCAAGTGGGAATACACAAGATAGACAAAACTCATTCATCCCAGGCATAGTGGGGAAACCAAAATAGGCCGTTACATGACCTTGATATGAAAAGAAGTACATGACATAGAGACAATAACAACTATTAGCAAAATCAACCTTTAGACCAGCACACATTGATCTACTCCACCAGAAAACTCTTTAGAAATCAAACCAAGGACTTCTAAGATAATGCCAAAAATGCATCATTAGAAGAATATATTCTCCCCCTGAACCTATGGCAGATGATCTCTGATAGACCCATTCGACCCACATAGACCGGCAAATGTATGTGTATCCACCTGCGTACAACAGACAAGATTCAACAACAGGATGATGCATCAACAACCCCCAGCTTCTGTATGAGGTATTCAAATGTCTCCCTAGGAAATGGTTTGGTGAAAATATCAGCGACTTATTCCTTGGAGGGAATATATTCCAATTTGACCTTTTGTTCCAACACTTGTTCCCAGAGAAAATGATACTTGATTGGTATGTGCTTGGTCTTTGAATGCATGACTGGGTTCTTTGAAATGCTAATTGCACTTGT
>APFE030767943.1:0-10859 GCA_000404065.3 Pinus taeda | reverse complement strand
GGGGGGGGGTGCGCTCCCTCGCAACCCTGATTTTATGTGTGAAGAAGCCCTAGTGTAGGTTTGTTCAAGTATGTTCAAGGCACTGAATTCTCTGTTGTTAAGGTTGTCTTTGTTCTGTGCTTGGCTGGGAGGGTCGAGACCATGGAAGAGGCTTAAAAGGCCTAAGCTCAATCTGCTGTGAGGTCCGAACTTCCTCAGGAAGCTGCACTGAAACTCTATGGTTTAGGTCATCCCTAAAGGAGGTTGAACAAGCCTCAGATTAGAGCAGAGATAGCAAGTTATCAAAGGCAGAAAGATAACAGTGTGTAGGGTTGATATATTAAGTAGAATGATTGTTAAGCGTGTGGATTGAAGTCTGCCCATGAAAGAAGGGATTGGGCAACACTATTTGAGAGCAAATGATCAGTTATCTGAAGGGCAGTTCATTTATGGTTGTAGACCTTGTTTTGGAAGACAATGTACAATGATTTGATGAGCTTATTCACTATGAGAAGGGTATTGGTTGAGCCAATGTTCAGTGACTTTGGAACAACATAGTCATTGAGAGAAGGCAGACTTGTTAAGCTGATTGTGCAAGAGAATCTGAAGGAGCAAAGACCCTTGTGAACAGCTAAGTGCAGAGACTTTGGAGCAGAAAGATATATGCGAGCGAGGTGGCAAAGGCCCTGCCAGGTACACCAATGACAAGTAGACTAAAAGGGTTGTGGTCAAATGCTTCTTCAGCAAGTAATTCAATTTTGTTCTTGTTCTTGGGCAGATTGAGAGTCAAAAGTTGTTGGCCTCAAGCCCTAGTTTTCCTTCTATCAGGGTTAATTGTAAGGGTCATGATCCCTGTACAGGGGACCCCTATGTTTTTTGTATTAAAGTTGTAATATAAACAAGTTTCGGGTCTGCAAAATCATTGTGTACTTTGTTGATTCACTATTGTTACATTTTTGTTGTGCAAAGTGCTTGGAGTTGTGTGTATTTCAGTGTTTGGAAACTAGGGCCAAATTCCACTTTTGACAACTTCTTTGAGTAAGATAATTGCAGCATTAAATTCCTCTTTTCGAGAGGACCAAAATCAATCTAAAGATTGTCAAATTTGGATAAGTAAAAGTGAGTTTTTGAATTTATTCTCTCACACAAATATTGTCAAGGTCGGCCTTATCTCTATGTCGGCTCAACAAATCCAATAGATGTGTCCCTTGCCCCTTTACCGAATTGTATAAATAGGGGTGCTTCCACCCTCATATAGTCATGATCCTAAGAGCAACTCGCATCTCTGTTTGGCCGCAGATTGGGAGCATCCTAGACAAAGAGGAGAGGATGAGTTCTATAGCGTTTTCGAATGCCGAATTAACCTCACAGCTGGACCAAGTAGTAAAGGATGATTTCGGACTGTCTGGGCATGTTTTGGGTCTATTTTTTGAAGTATTTTTTGTGAGATAAGACCTTTGTCCTGTACTGAAGGTCGAACACTTCACCACTATTTGGAGGAGGGTTGTGAGTCTGCACAGGGGGTTGGGAGTAGCCCTTCTTGTGAATGAAATAAAGAGGAGCATCACAGAAGGTAGTCGTAGACGATTGAAGTATTCTTGAGTCATAGATCATGGTTGATGATGTATGGTGATTAGCCCTAACCAGGCTGAGACCATAAGCTGACCTGAACAGTGAAGCATGTAGGTATGTACAAGATTTGTTCCTTGGTATTGGGTCCATATTTTGGATTAGTTTGGACAGAGGTCATATTTGGACAGTGTTTTTTCCATCCTCTTCTTCAGTTAAGAGATTGAAGTCCAGTAAGAAGGTTGCATACATACTCAGGATTGAAGTCTGGTAAGAAGGTTGCATAGATATCAGGATTGAAGTCTGGTAAGTGGTTGCATCATTCAGGAAAGCAGACTTGACTGGGTTATCTCCTTGTCATCTGGATAATGGTTTTACCCAACATACTGACAAGTCAATTTGACTTTATGTATACTCTCTCAGACTCTCTCATTCTCTGTTGAACATTTGATCATAATAATAATAAGAATTGATCAAGGGTTTTCCCCTTCTTGGGGTTTTTCCCTGGCTTGTGCCATATTCATGTGTTCTCTTGTCTTGGTTTGTCCTCAGTATCAATTATTTATGTTCTTGCCTCAGTTAATATGAATGTGATAATAATCAATGTGCTTCTAATGGAAATGGATTAATGTCTATGAAAGATTGAAGTAGTTGTCCTTAGCAAAAAACATGTTAGTCAAAATTTACATGGTATCAGAGCTAGGTGAGGTCAAGCCCAAACAAGAGTAAGATCGATCACTAATTTTGTGTGGGCTCCTTTCTCGTAAAAAACAGTCACATAATTTTGATCAGCTTGTATGGTACAGTTTGAGGTCAAATTACGCTTATGATCTATGGCATCTTCACTTGGTTAGCTCAGAGACCTAATCTGCATGACTTGGCACTGGGGCCTATCCTTACATAGCAGTGTTCATTAATTTTCACATGGCATGGACCATTAACTACGAATGGCACGGGATCTTACCATGATATCCTTGTTATGGCTTCATGGTTATGTTTATTTCTTGCAAGGGTTTCATTGAAGATTTTGGTTGCTATTTAACCTTCTTACAATAAATTTGAGATTGTAACTAATGGACAAATTTGAAGCAGGTTTGAAGTTTGTCTAGGAAATTTGCATGACAATCAAAGGATGAATTTTCGCTCCTTCGAAAGTGATTTCAAGATGGTCTGTTGAAGGAATTATTCAGCCTAGCTTTTCTCTCACAAAATCTTAAGAAATTTGCTTATCTGAAGTTGTGTTATGTGACTAAGGGTTTAATACTTTCTATGATTTTCAGCCCTCTGTTAGGGCTTGCTCCAAAGCAGTTTTGGATCCACTATTTGTACAGACCTCAGACTCAAAAAATGGCCTAATAACATATGCCAACAGCCGAGTATAACCCTGCGAGTTTTTGCCAAAGGAGTTATGTGGGGTTTCATTTGTCAAAGGTTTCATTGGCATCTAAGTTACCAACCTGTGGTGGATCTGAGATAGGGCAGTCTGATCTATGAATCAAACATTTGTGGTAATGTTATCTTCCAGAATATTGATCTTATGGTGAAGTTTGTGCCAATATTTCAAGGGATGGTCTGTAAGACAACTTAAGCCTAAACTCTGTGGAAGTATTCCTCACCATGCAGCTTGAATCGGCCCCTCTCAAGGCATCCACTTGTGGCACTTGTTTGGCAATTGTACTATTAGTGACAAAGACTCCTTTTTTATTCTTAGGGTCCTATAATTCATAGGATCAAATAATGATTGGCTATTATCTTTCAGTTGATAGAAATTGTAAATAATATTGTATTATGCAAATGAATTACAAAAAAATGGTGATGAAAAAAAAGGATATAAAAAATGTATATGAGAAAAGAAAAATAGAATAAAAAAGAAAAGAAAAAAATGAAGAAACCCCAAAAAAAGAAAAATATATATGCAAGTGAGCAAGTCTAAATGCCACTAAAAAAACAAAAATGCATCAAAGATACTTTAGAAATTTTCAAATAAAGTGTGCAGCTTGTTTACATGCCACGTAGAAATAGATTTCCTAAGTTTGATCATACTATTTAATCATGGTTGAACTGAGTTAAATAAGGTTGTTTAGGTTAGTGAATAAATCAACCATCCAGTTTAATCTTGGTTGAAATTAATTAGGTAGATTAGAGAAAGATTAACCAAAGTGTTTTAAGCTTGGTTAAATTTGATAAATAAGCATTAGAATAGAAATTACACAACCTTAGGGAAAAAATAAAAATGGGCTTGCTAGACTAAATGCGCCCTTAGGGTAAATTAAGTGTGTTTTAGAATAATTAATCCTACTTGTGATAAATTAATCGTGTCATTTAAACACGATTAACAATTTGTAAATGAATTACTAGCGCTAAAGTTTTAATTTATGATAAAGTCGAAAGGGACAAATTTAATTTGTCGACTTGTGGTATAGCGGGCGCATAATCCAACCGCCACAATCTACCCCGCCCGGATCAACAACGCGGGATCGATTTCGGACCCCTCAATCCATTCTATCGTTATCGGCAGGGGGGGGAGGGGTGGCAGGGGGTTTGAAAAGCAGTTCACTTTCCCTGGCCCCACTGCTACGTGGCATGCGCTCGGGCCATTTCGCACTCCCCCCCCAGGCTCAAAACCTCTTTTACCACCTACCCCCCCCCCCCGAAAAACACTCCATTTCCCACCAACGTCTATAAGCGCCTATCACCTCAGTGCCACCCACCACATCTCTGTTCCCCCTCCACTCCTATCATGCCATGTGTCCCCCCCACTCTTGCATACCATTGCCTTTCCCTTCTGCCACATGTATTTTCCCTGTTTTGACACCTATTTTTCCTGTTACACCCTATTCGTTATACGATGACCGTTTTCTCCCAAACGCGCACCAAATCGCAACGGACCTGCTCCATAACGGTCAAACACAACGGGGATTGCCAATTGCCTATAAAACCTCCTAATTGTTTAGTGTGACCCCCTTTCCGCTTCCTGTTTACTTCAGAGAATAGGTACAGTGGTTTAAAACCCCCATTTCCTCCACTGAATTGCTCTGTCACCCACTACAGATTCCAGATAATTGTTTCCTGGCCAAGTACCTGTTACAGAAAGCGAATTATTTAGCAAGCAACCGAATTTTCCTGGGTAAAAACCTTTGGCTCTTCAACTTCTTTTCCTAATAATTTTAAAAAAATGGCACCTAAGGGAAAGTCGAAACCAACTAGTGAAAACCCAATAACCCCTCCTGCCATTGACCTAGACCATTTACCCCTGGTTGACCAACAATATAAAATCACAGAGACCAATTGTGAGTTTGACTTGTTCAGACTGCACAATTGGCTCAAGCAAACCTTTATAGACCAGAGTGATGAAATCAACCTTTGGGAATCCTTCTTGCCACAATTCACATTTCTCCAGACTCACCCTTTCCCATATTTTGTTTTATGGTGTCAAGCCAGGTATCTCCCCAGCCAAAGAGCCATTGTGGCCCAAAATGGAGACATTCTATTTACTATAACCTCAGAATCAATCAACCAGATGCTTCAAGTCCCCTAGAATGGTTCTTTGAGCCCTTTCTCTGGAGATTCCCTCATAGAACTCTACCAAAAGCTAACCTTCCCTCAAAGAGCCAGAATATTAGAAATTTTCTTGCCAGAAGATGTCCAGCTTCCAAAGAAAAATCCCCCATATCCAGCCTCCATGTTTCCAGAAAAGACAAAGCAAATTGTCTTATTAGTATCTTGTCTCCTAAGGTATCAATCAGATCAATGGGTGGATGAACCTATACTAGGTTTTCTGTCAATCTTTTCCACAAAAGAAAAACCTTCTGTAATGTTTAATTTTAGTCAATTCCTTGCAGACAACATCCATGAGCAATTTCTCAAGATTACCATAGAAGGAATGTTCAAACATGCATCAGTGCTAGTTTATATGTTTCTATTTTACCAGGCAAAAAGATTCCCAATTGCTTTGCAGAAACTAGATGAACAAGACAATGCACAATCAGTCATCCAGTGGACCTCTTTGGCGCGGAAGAATTTAAATAATTTCAATTTCAGTGACTTCATAGACCAGTTCATTTATATAGTTGCATGTCTTCTTAACAGTAATGTGGAACCTAGAATAGGTTCCGAGATACAAAGAACCTTACACCTCAGTGAACAAGTTAAAACGGGAGACTGGTACTTGTACCAGAACTACACAGAAATTAGAGTGTATGGTTGTGAGCTGCCACCATACAAACTGCCAAAATATGTTCGTATGAGAATTTTCTCATTCGAATATATAAGGCAAATGATCAACATGGATGACTTACACTTTGTTTCAGCTAAAAAGAAGGCACAGTTCAAGATCAAGACACAAGTGGGGCCATTCATATGCAACATTAGAGCAGTAGGTAATGAGGCAGATGCACTTCTCAAACAAATGAACTTCCAATTAAGCTTTACTTGGTCATATGACCCCTTCAGCATCATTTCCAGTTTAAGAGTGGAACAGAAAACCACTCCTTACACTCACACTCTTGGGCCAGAGATTGAAAAAATCATGAACCAAGATCAATGGGAGGAGAACACTCTGCAAGAAGCTGAAGAACATGTTATGCCTACAACCACTTCACAGACTCCAGTACCTCAAGAGAAGCATGACAAAAGGCCAAGAGAAGAAGAGTTTCCTGCAGTAACAAAAATTGGAGCCAAGGAGTTCCTAATATATAAAAAGAAGTAGAAAACTAATTCAAAACCAGTTTTCATGTAGGATGATGAAGAACAGACTACTATAGTTTCAATAGGTCCACATGTTTCTACAAGACCAGAAAACATTTTTGCAAGTACAAGACAAGAAGATATTTTTGTAGGCTCTCCATCTTCCTCAACCTCACAAGATCCTCCAGACTCAGCACAGACAACAGAGTTGGCTCAAGGCCAAACAGAGCCAAATATTTTTGCTAAGTACAAAGCAATCAAGCAGAAAAATGAGATGCTAAAGGCCAGTACATATACTCAATTCCGGAAACAAACTGCTTCTTCCCAGCACGGGCTTCTGTCAACCTTTGATACTGAAAAGGGAAGAATGCAAATGGCTTTTCTACAGGCACAAGTTCCATTCCCAAAATCACCAGCAAACTACAAGAAGACAATTTTCTCCTTTGACACTGATCAAATCCATCCGATTAATCAGATGGATATGCACAAACAAACTGGAGAGATGTTATTCTCCACATTGACTAACACTGCCATGAAAGCTTCAAAACTGCAAACCTCCATCAGCAACATACAGTCATAGTTGAAGTTGTAGAAGATCTCATCTTTGGCAAAGGATACTAGAATTAAATCACTAGAGGACTTAGTCATTAAGCTCAGTTATGACCCCGGTGATGTAAAGGCAGTAGAGGAGATTGTGAGAAAAAAGAATGCAGATATAGCAGCTCTGAGGAAGCAACTCAAGCTGCCATATACAAAGGATCCACAGACCAAGGAAATGGAAGAACTGGAAAAGAAAAAGGAAGACATGTTCAAGATAATAACTGAACAGAATGTCTAGATCAGAGAAATGGAGGTGGAACTAGAAAAATTGCTCAAGGAGAAAGAACAGTCCTCATCGTTGGCTTTGGTTCCACTGATTGCAGTACCTATTTCAGTCACATGAACAGCAAAGGCTTCTACATCGACAACAGCACCAACACCAACCACAGATTCTTCCAACGAATTGATTAAACCCATGCAGGAGATGTCCATTCAGGGAAAAGAAATTGAGAAGTTAAAAGATCAACTAAAGAATTTACAGGAACAGAAATTGAAGATAGACAACTTCTATGTAGCAGAATTACAAAAATCTCACAGGCTTGCTGAGAGAATATATTTTTAAAGAGTGAGTCAGTAATGGCTCAAACTTTAGCACAAGCCAAAGAAAACATATGGGTGGAAATAAATCAAGCCATAACAAAAATTTGGCCATCAATTCAAATCATCTTTGAACAGGAAGAATTGATGCAGAGATCAAAAACAGTGATAGAGGTAAGAGAAATGTTGGGAGATAAACCGAGTGAAGCAACAACCTTAATCAAAGTTTTGAATTCTAAAACTAAGGAAGAAGTCGAGGAGCTTCAGATTGCAGACAGAACATAAACCATTTTGGAGATAAATAAAGTTTTACAGAAGAGGAACCTTATGATACAACTAGAGAATAAGTGTCAGACTCTAGAAATTATTGTTCAAAGGTTTCATACCAAGTTCAATTTACTAAATCAGAGAGGGCTACCAAGGTTGGTAGCAATGAATGACAAATTGATCAGTTTGAGTGACTACAACCACAAATTGTTTACTATTGCCCAAGATAAGTCTAAGTTTGTAGGGCTAAAAGGAAGTATTACAGGAAAAGCTTGCCTAGAGGCTTTAGAGTTTGATTTGATCATTAAACATGAGATCAAACACATTTTCATCAACAAGCCTATATTTGAGAAATATACTGAAGTTGATGAAACATATAAAAGGCTAATAAAACTTTCTATTCCTAGTGAAGATCGATGGGATCACTTGTGTGAATTACTTGAGTGAAACATCTTTTATCTCAAATAGTGAGGCAACACCTTTTTGGGTCTAGTCATCAACAACCATCCTCTACAATAGTGCCAGCAATTCCAACAGTTCCAAATTCGTAAAATTGTGTACTATTTGGGTAATCAGTTTTAGATATTTTAGGATTCTATCTTGATCTTTTGACATCGAGATATTTTGTAATTATTTTCTATAAGTACTTCATAATTCAAAGTAGTAGGGGTTGATGTTTATGTAAAAAAAAATGACCATTGATGTAAAGTTGTTCCACAAAATTCTAGTTGGACACATTTCAGTAATACAGAAGCTCTTACAAGATTCCTGTGTCAGATTTTTGTTGAAGTGATATTCTCCTTTGTAGCTTTGTTTTTCTTCTCTATAATTCCATATGTGTTTCCTAATCTATTTTGTTCAAAGAAAATTATGAATCTGAATTTGTTTAAGTACACTCAATTCTGTCTTTTGAACAATTTCAATGATTTCTACTGAAGTTAAGGAATAGAATTCTTAATTTCTCTCTGCTTAATGGACACTTGATCATTTCTTCTTTTTCCATCTAATGAAAGATATAAGATCCAATAAATTTACCTACCTTGTCCTGCTAGATCTGTCTGTGTTAAGTTTAGGTATGTTCTATGCTTAGAGCAATTTTATTTTAATTTTCACAGTTAGCTCAATATCTTTTCCAAATTAGCAATCACATCAACATTAAAGTAAATTGCAGATAGAACACAAACATAAATCGTAGAAGACAAGCCAAGACAAGAGAACACACGATGTGGCGCTAGCTAGGGACAAACCCCAATGTGGGGAAACCCTTCATAAATTCTTCTTATATGATCTTCAATAGTTCAGCAGAGAGAGAGAGAGAGATAGTACATTTACAACAAAAGTCAACACTTTGACTTATCTAGACAAGAGCATAGATCATCTCTAAGAAGATGATACATGAGATCAGTTGAAGACATGTTGTTTCAACTGATTCTCCAAGGTGACTCCTTCACCTATCATCGTGTTGCACCATGCTGCACCCATCATCACAATGCTCCATCTCATCATGCTTCATCAATCATGACAGTACCCATCATTGTACTGCATCATGTACCATCATGTGCCATTGTTGCACCTTGTTTTGCCACCATGTGCTTGCTGCATCTTGCTTACCATACTATTGTCCCAATTGCTATTGCAGCACTATGTCTTGCTATTGTCCCAATTGATACTTCAGCACTATGTGTCTTGTTGTTGTCCCAATTGCTATTGTAGCACTATGTCTTGCTACTGTCCCAATTGATATTGCAACACTATGTGTTGTTGCTGTCCCAATTGATATTGCAGCACTATGTGTCTTGCTGATGTCCTTCATACTGATGTTCTTCAACTTTTAGTTGTTGTGACCATGATGACTGGTTAGGGCACCAAACACTGTTGTAACAGTCCTTCAATAGTCAACAAAACAACCCTAAAATTTGTGGTCCTCCTTGTGTAGGTGTTCTCCACTTCGTTGAAGGTGTAGGGCACAAGATAGCCCTCAAATCTGCCTATGCTACCCTTAGCTGTGGTAGTATGGCCTGCGACCTACCACACAACAATCCTGTAGGTTTACAGTAGCCTTCACAAGGGTTTATTCTACACAAAATAGTCTTTAAATAGTTGCGGTTTAACCTCCAACCCTGCGGCCTTCTCTACTCATCAACCAGCCCTTCAACGCATTAGAAACAACCCTTAAACATGTCCTAGAACAGTCTGTTGTACCTCAGCAACTCGGCCTCCCCTTTACGAATGCCCACGTTGTCCTTAAGCTATCTCTCCTTGCTGTGGTTAGGGAATTTCTCTTTGTTGTTCATGACTGCATTTTAGGCCTCCTCTGGACAACGTATAGCTAGGGCATCATTATCATCTTCATGTCTACGTTTTAGACTTCCTTTGGACAATGTATAGCTAGGGCATCATTATCATCTTCAATTTTGCGTTTTAGACCTTTCTCTGGACAGCGTATGGCTAGGGCATCATTATAACAGCAGCGAAGGCATCCTTCTTGACCTGCGATTAGGGCTTCATCCTCTTATATTTCTCTTGCCACTAAAACCCAAGACAAGTGGAGAGAAATCAAGAGTGAAGTGTGTGTCTAAATGACTATCAAGACCATAGTTGCGGGGGAGCGCCACCCCCCCCTTCGAACCCGCTCCCGAAGCGCGCTCCGGGCGGGAGCGGCTCGGGAGCGGCTTGGGAGCGCGCTCCCTAGGACGGGAGCGATTTTCGGGAGCGCGCTCCCTACCAAAAAAATTTCGCTCCCTGCCGATTTCGGGAGCGGCTTAGGGAGCGGTCGCTCCGTCGCTCCCAGAGCGATTTTTAAAGCCCGGGAGCGATCGCTCCCGGGCTTTAAAAAATCGCTCCGGGAGCGATTTTGAGCTGGCCGGGAGCGGGTCGGCAGAAAAAAATTCCGCAGACCCGAAAAAACCAAAATTTTATAAAAAAAAAATTGTTTTAAAAGGCCCTTTGGGCCTAAAAACATTTCATTGTAATGTTTGAAGAATTGGAAGAGCTTGAAGAGCAAGAGTTTGGAGCAAGGAAGAGCGAGGAGCGAGGAGGAAGGAGCGAGGAGTAAGCCTGCAGAGTTAAGTAAGTTAACAATTTAGCTAATCTAGCTAGTTTAATTTAGTTAGGTAGTAATTTAGGGAATTGAATTTAGTTTATTGAGTATTAAAATGATGAATTGCAATTAAATTAATAAATTAAGTTAATTAATGCCAATAAATGAAATTAATTTGCAG
>APFE030767935.1:28908-51138 GCA_000404065.3 Pinus taeda | reverse complement strand
TCATTGGGCTTCTGCCATTTCTTAGTGTTAATATATTTTTAATTTCAATTATCTGATTATACAAATTAAAAATTTAGGATATATTTTCATTGTGGATTTAAGTTAATATGTTTTTGTTGTTTACTAATTTGTGTTTCTATTTTTCAGGAAAATGGCATCAAAGAAGATTTTTGTGAATATGTCTGGACCAAAGACACTTAAAGGTGCATCTTCAAAAAACATTGGTGGACGAAATCCACCTGAGCTCATAGCTACAAATCTTTCAAGTGCCTCAAATGATAAGAAGATGATTTTAGACTGGAAGAATTCAAAATAAATGAAATTCTCATCAAGAATATGGTATGTGAAAGAAAGAGAAAGCCAAAGTGTGAACACATATCTATATATTGATATACCGAATGAAAATGGAATTTTTGAGCTGATGGGAAGAGTCATAAATATGTGTTCGATACTAGACACTGAAGTTGTTTACATACTTACAAAAGCTCGCAAGTCACATGAAAGGATTAAATATCAACTAACATATTCATTGCATGACACGAGAGAGGTATCTACAAAGTTGTGTAAACAAATTGTAAATGAGATGAAACAAAACATCGTAAGTATTGTTATTTATATTTGTATTTTGTTTTTCTTAAAGTTTCTTGCCGTATTTTTTTAATTTTGTTTTTATTGACATATGATATTTTGTTTCACAGAATTTTGTTGAAAGTTATTCAATTAGGTTGGGAGGCATTCATTTCATAGAGCATGATATCATGAAAGTTGTCAGCAGTTTTTACTCAGTGTCAAAAGAAGATATGGAAAACAAGAAAAATGTAGTAATTGATGATGCCACAAAACTACATCCAAAGGATCAGAGAAAAGGCCTCTAGTGGATAAATCTAGCAAGGGTAAACAAGTTACTTTTGACGACAATGAAGTTGAAACTGGCAGTGAAGCATATGTTGCCAATACTGAAGATGACCTTGGAACCGAGAAGAGTCATAAAAGACCAAAAGTAACAATGCCCAAAAATAAATATGTTGAGAATGTTATGACAATGATAAGTAAAGTTGAATATTTTGAAGTAGTCATTACCAACAGTCAAGAACCTAGTGAAACTTCAAAAGAAAGCAGAGAAATCATTACACCAGGAGCTGATTTAGAGGATGGCATTATCAAAACAAAACAAAATGCCATTCGATAGAATTTGAAAAAGAAAAACTTAATTGATGGTGGTCGTACATTTCAGCGTAATGTCAGAAAAACCTATAAGGCAAGTGAAGGACAATGTCAATATCAAGTCAGAAAGCCACACCATTTGCATGTTCAGAACTTGAAGACATTGATGAGGTATAATCCATATGCTCATGTGGTTAATTATGTGCTTCTTGTTGATCCAATTCAATTTCCCAACAAAGAAGCACTTGATAAGTCAAAATTTTTTGAATACAATTATTATGTGCTTTGGGGAACCATTTTGTAGAAGCTCAAAGACAATTGATGGAGGAATATCCCAATACCCCACATTTTGAAACAATGAAATGTATCATTTATGTTGGTTTATCGGATACATAGGCAAAGTTAGGGGCATGAGATGATAATTCAGATAATGAATATAGGATGTCTATGACTTTCATCCAAAGGGTTATATTTATTCATAGTGAATTTCAAGAAAAATGTGGTGGGGATAGGATAAATGTTACTACATATTTTTGAAGGGAATGTTGTATGGAAATAGGCTATCAAATTGAAGAGAAGCCCAACTGAAAAGGTGGAAAACACAACCTTCCTAGTGATATATTCAGAGGTGTTGATAACATTTTCCAATTGGCATTTAGAACTAGAGATTTTTGGAACTTGATTGATGAGATTTTTAGCATGTGGGAAAACATTGGCACTAAAAACTAGAAGGTTAAAAATTCTAAGCCATTAATATGTGGCGGCAGTAAATTAGGTCCTGACTTGAAGCAGCTTCCAGAAGATATGACTACCACGCCTTCAAGAGCAATGCAAGGAGTGAAAGAGGAAAAAATTGTCAAAACAATATTATCTCGTGTGAAGTCAAGGGAATTATCATTGGAGGAAATGTTTGAGGAATTTCAAAGGTAAGTTTGTTGAATTATTTTTATTTATTTCTAGATTATAATTTTCCTTTAAATAAAACATGTTGTTCTTGATAGTATTTGTTATACATATCATTATATTGACTTTTTGTTACTTTATCTATGTAGTCACAAAGTTTACATGAAAATTCAAGAACAAATGGTTAGTTTGTTGAATGAAGATAGTTGGGATGATGTCGTACACAACAATCCATATTCAAGTCCTACATCAACATTAAAAGACTTTTATCTTGCATTAAAAAAGGTATCTTGATTTACACATTCATTTTTATTCATCTGTGTACTATTTTTAATTTATAACTTACACATATATTTGTTTATTTTATAAAAGATGAAGAAGGATGATAATGGAGTGCCAACTAGTTTCAGAACCTTTATTGAAAAAATAAAGACAGAAAGACTAAGGAAGCAACATGTTAAGAATGTTGAACTTGATCCAACTCTTACTCATTTCATTTGGAATGGGCTAGACATTTTTCAATATCAAGTAATGCAAGGCGACTGTGAAGACATTGCTAAACTCATACCTAAAAGGGAGTATGCCCTAGTTATTGCAGATATTCCCCATGGTCTCAATATTCCAAATATTGACTATGATAGTGACCCTTATACTTATCAATATTTTAGTAAACTGGTTGCGGGATTTGTAGAAGTCACGTCATCACCATTACGGAGATTTGTGACATTTCATTCAGACACACAATTGACAATGATATTGTCAAGCTTCAAAGGGAAAACAAATTCAAGGATGCATCTTACATGGTAAGACATTTAAAATGTATATTTGATTAATGTTGAAAAATTCATTTATGTACAAGTTGATTGAGCTTTTACTATTTCATGTTATAGGAAAAAGTCAAATCTTCTTAACCGTGACGATCAAGTATTTATAAATGATTGTGAGTTGATTCATATTGATAGTTGGGCAAAAGATGATAATTATATGTCTATGATTTTTAATTGGGTGGATGGAAAGAGTCATCGCCAAATACTGAGTTATGATGTTGTTGTGAGAAAACTAACATATGAAGGCAAATAAGTAAAATGAGAGATAGTTAACATTTATCAAAAATCACAATTATTGATTAACTATCTTATATACATATGTTCAAATGAAGGAGATTGGGTTCTGGATTTATTTTCTTGCTCACGTAAGTTTTGTTATGTAGAATTGAATTTCAATATGTTATTTTTTAATTAATATGTCATTGTACTAATTTACTTGATTATTTATTTTGTGCTTGATAACTAGGTACAACACTAGCATGCTGCCTTCAAAAAGGAAGAAATTTCATTGCAATTGAAAAAGATCCATTACAATGCAATTTCATTCAGGAAAGAATTAATGCTATTCAATTTCTTCCAGATGCAATGCAAGAAATTCGGTTGAAGAAGGGGACTTTAGTGAATCACATGTGGCAAAAAAGGCAAAGGAACCTCAACCACCATTACATGGGATGTTTGGAAGACATACATTGGGAGATTGGCAGACATGAAAGATCCATTAGAAGATGAAAATGAGCAAAAGGAAGCAGAAAATATTGAGGAAAAAAACAATGATGAAACTCTAGAGGACGAAGAGTTTGGATTATGTGACATTGTTGATTAAATTTAAGCTATGCTTGGAAATCAGGCTCATTTTTTGTAACTATTAAGTAGTTATACTTGCAGCGTTTTGACTTTGACATTTTATGAGAAGAATATGCACTCAATTAAGCTTGTTATGCATTCAATATATGTAATATGTGATTTTCATATTAATTTTTAAGTTAACCATTACTTTTTGAAAAAGAAAGTGATTATTATTATTTTTTTGACATGAAATTCATAAAAAAATCTATTATTTAACTATTTTTAGTTAAAATTTTCGTATAAAAATTGTGATTTTCGCATGTCAATTGTAACAAAAAATTATCAAAACATGTAGTTTTTTAATTATATTTATGTTAAAAATGGCTATTTTCATGTCAATTGTTAGAAAATATTGTTTTTTAGAAACAATTATTTCTTGTGGATTGAAAAATTAATTAACAATGTATAAATATGTAGAATATCGAAAATTCAAAATATCAAACCTTCGTCTTTAAATATGCGAAACAATAAAAACCTCACTACAAAAAAAAAAAATTAAAATAAAAACAATAAAATATGAAGAAAAAGACCACTTAAAAAATTATTAAGTTTACAAAATAATTGTTTACATTTCATACATTAGAAAATAAAAAAAGTTAAAAAAAAAACCTTTTAAAAAAAGGGTCTGGTGCAGAATTACCACGTTTTTAAATCAACATAAAAAACACTACCATGATAAAACACAATGTACATAAAAAAATTTATAGTGCCAAAAAATAAGCTTTAAAAAACACGTGTGTTCTGCATAACCCCTTTTCGAAATTGGGTCACTTTTTTGCTATCTCTACAAAACGGGTAACAATATGGGTTCTCGTTTCAAAGTTTACATTGTTTAATACATATTTATACGTGCTGAAGCATCCAATACCATGGACCAAAAACCTTCGCCTCCAATACCATGGACCGAAAACCATCACATCCAATACCATGGACCGAAAACCATCATGTCCAAAAACATGTGCGAAAATCATGCACAAAACCATAGGTGGGTCTGCCCAACCTAACATAGGGTCCAAAACCAAAATTTTCTGGGGCGCTACCCCAGACCCCATCAAGTGGGGTTAAGGGTACACCTCAAACACCATGTGACCCTCCCCCTCTAACCCCTGGTTAACTAAGCGGGCTAGTCTTGGAAAGAATATAACACAAACCAACATTGTTCAAGGATTATTTTTCAGAAGTCATTATAGTTTATTAAGATTTAGCTAGCATGTCCAAGCCTATAGAAAATCTGTCAAAATGGCCTTTATTACCTAGAGAGAGCCTCACTTTCCCCTGTAATTTGTTTTCATTGTCTTTCCTGCATTCTATTATTATTATCCATTATATGCTTTTCTTGATTGTATGCATATAGAAGCGGTCAGTCTCTAATCCACTACCAAATAAATGTGGAATGCTAAAAGTAAATATTAAATGTGTCACTTGTAATATATATTTTATATGTAAGTGTAATCATATGGTATATGTAATTTTGGACCAACATGAAAGTTTTAAGAAAGCACAATTTCCAGATTCATCAAGATCAGATTGATGAATGGATTGAAACACTTCATACATATGGACAGATCCTTAGAAAAACGCTCGAATTGAATGATGCCACCTATCCATTTACAAACAACACAGTAAAATATCACATTTGACATGGTTGAATACCCAATAGGTAAAAATGGATACCATGGATAAAATGTGATATTCTTAGGCTTATAATTTCATCTTATCATCAAATGCACATACACTTATAGATTGATTGCATTTCCATAGTGACCAAACATAATCTAGCTTTTGTGGATCACAGATAGTTGTGCATATATCTCTAAAATCTTGTTGGAAATAACACTAAGAGGGGGGGTGAATCAATATTATTTAGTCAATTATTTTTCATTTCCAAAACCAGATTTGTATATGCTACTTCAGTTAATGGAACTCACGTGTATACTCAACTGTGTTTAAGGCAACTATCATATATCCTGCAAACTTATGATTCAATTAATTCATCAAATGTTGATATTTAATCAGTGCATCGGAGCCATATAAATAATAACCAGGTGTAGTAAAAATGGAACAGACAATCACACATATGAACACAAGATATAAGGTGGAAAACTAATGTGGGTGAAAACCACCTGGTGTAATCATCTCTATCTCTTAAATAATAAGAAAATAGTTTTTTACAATTTTTGTACTGGTGCAGACTTATACCAGTATGTAGGCTTCTACATGCAAAAAGCTACAACCCTCTCTTGTTCTTCAGCTTCTCCTAGAAGGGAGATACAACCCCATGGCTCTTCTACTATCTCATATGTTTACTAGTACGTAGGTGCCAGCCTACAGTAGGCTACAACCTTCTCTTTTCTTCCAGGGACCACGTTTCATAAATTTTCAGACTGCGCCCATCAATAACATCATTGAATCAAAATATATCTGCATCAACCAATCTCCTTTTCACAACTGAACCAATCAACCACTTTGACAACCCTTCAATCAGATCTTTTAGAATACTGTAACCAGAACACAGTAACCATAACCCAAGCCATAATCCAGAACACTGCAACAACAAACAGAAGCAGCTAAAACATATTTTACAAGCTATACGCTACTTCCCTATGTCAAACCTGCATGCATACACACCTTTCTCAAGACGAACCTACGTACATATCTGAAAATCAAACTTAAGATGTATACATTATTTTGATATGAAGAACCAGTGTGTATACACGCCTTTTCTAAAGTGAACCTGCGTACAGATCTGTAAATGATGATTTATACATTACAGTAATTCCAGACTTCAATTATACCAAGATCATCATATTTATAGACTACAACATGCACCAGTTATTAGATAAATAACTGGTGCATAAAGATAATTCACTTCAAGCCTTAAGGTCTTGACCCCTGATTAGGTCTTATCCTTCATCAAGCGCTAAGGTTCATCCTTTGTTCAGATCCAACTATGCACCATAACCTAATAACCCGTGCGCTAGATCTTGCTCATCATTAGATATTCAATGTTTGAGTGCCTTGGCCTAATGATCTTCTTCTCCTTATATAGTGTTAGGCCTTTCTCAATACCATGGTCCAAAACCACTTAGGACCAATACCTTGGACCAAATACCTGGGATCAATACTTCGGACTAGATATTTTGGACCAATACCATGGATCAAAATACCATGGGCCAAATACCACGAACAAAAACTTGGATTTCCAACATGTACATGCCTTTCCTTCTATGAAACTATGTGTGTATGTTATACACACTTTTTGATCTGTTAACCCATGTGTATACACTACTTTATCAAGGTGAACCTGAATATACTTCTCTTTCCTCATTCTGTGAAGTCTGATCTATAACTCTGAGTTGTTAACCTGCTGAACTATACTCTGACATCTGAGTGAGTTGCCATCAAGGACAACACATGTATCAAATCTAAGTCATAATGCCAACAATCTCCTCCTTTGGACTTGATGGCAACCCCAAGTCACTCTCCACCTTTTTCATCAAGGGAAAAGGGTCATGCTCCCCCTGAGTACATGTTGTAGTCTTTGATATGCTAGAGTGTGCTAAATGAGATCCATGCTCCCTCTCAATATAAGAAAGGTATACAAAAAGATGTCCTAAATGAAGAACATGACTCTATGCATTCATCATAAATGACCTTCCTATCACCAATGACTCATACATACATTTATCTCCCAACCAAGTGGGGATATACCAGGTTTGACTCATCCACCCAATCAAGTGGGGATATACCAATTTTTTATACATGTCAAAACAAGAAGATTACATCCTCCATCCCATGCATAGTGGGGTAACAAAATAGGTCATTTCATGGCCTTTAAATTACAAGATATACATGACATATATAACAAAGACAAAATATCTAAATTAAGACCATGATAGTCATCAACAACTATCATCAATAGCATCTGTCAATCAGCATCGAGACCAGCAACCATGTTCTCCCCCTGAACCTGTTCCACCTAAATAAAAAATAGCTATGAATTTGTACCAAGGTCTTCTAAGATAATGCCAACAATGCATTATTAGAAGTATATGCTCCCCCTAAACCTGTGCCAGATGATCACTGTCAGATCCATATCAGGCTCCTTTCAACTTGAGTCTGGTCCATTTCTTCAAACCAACAGATACATGACTATCTCCACAGAAACCTGTGTATGTACGCGACTACACTTCATGAAACTCGTGTATAACCACTTTTCTCTGAAATAGATAAGTTTTAACAGTAGGATGATGCATCAACTACTCCCATCTTATGTCCAAGATATTCAAATGTCTCTCTGCGTAGTGGTTTAGTGAATATATCATCAACTTGTTCTTTGGAGGGAACATAATCCAATTTGACCTTTTGTTCAAGCACTTGTTCACATAGAAAATGATATTTGATAGGTATGTTCTTGGTCTTGGAATGCATGACTGGATTTTTTGAAATAATGATGAACTTGTATTATCACATAGAATGGGAATGGGTGGAGTACATGTGATCTGTATATCTTGCAATGTTTGCATCATCCAAAGGAGTTGTGTGCAACAAGATGCAGCAGCCACATATTTTGCTTCAACTGTAGATAATTAAATTGAGCTTTGTTTCTTGCTAAACAAAGAAACTAATCTTGAACCCATATAGAATGCACCACCACTAGTGCTTTTTCTGTCCTCAATGCTTCATGCCCAATCTACCTCTGTATATGCATGAAGTTTAAGATATGTATCTCTAGGATACCTTAAACAAAAAATTATGTGTTCCTTGAAGATATTTGAATATCCTTTTAATTGCCTGAAGATGTGATTCCTTTGGATTTTCTTGGAATCTTCCAACTATTCCTACTGCATGCATGACGTTCGGGCAAGTACCTCTTAGCTAAAGCACGCTTCCAATCATGGATCTATAAGTTGGTTGATGCACCATTGTTGATGCATCATTTGAGCTGAGACTGCATCATGTTACCATTGGAGTACATACTGGTTTACAATCTGTCATGTTGTACTTTTTTAGGATCTCTTTGAGATATTTGTTTTGTGACAGAAAAATACCATCTTTGTTTTGTTGAACCTGTAGACCAAGAAAATATGAAAGCTCACCAAGTAGGGATATTTCAAATTCTTGCTGCACTATTCAAGCAAAATTTTGACTCATGGCTTCTTCATTACTACCAAAAATAATATCATCAACATACACAACAAGTATTAGAAATTTATTATTTAGAATCTTTGTGTATAAATTGTTATTAGTTGATCCCTTTGAAAAACCTTGTTGATGGAGATATTTGTCAAGATGGTAATACCAAGCCCTTGGAGCTTGTTTTAGACCACAGAGAGCCTTTCTAAGTTTGTATACAAGTTTTTCATCATTTCCAAGAATGAATATGTTTGGTTGCTCAATAAAGACTTCTTCTAAGTCTCCATTAAGATAGGAAGATTTTACATCCATTTGGTATACTTTGAATTTCTGAAAACTAGAAAGAGCAAGAACATTATGATAGCTTCAAGTCTAGCAATAGGTGAAAAATTTTCTTCAAAGTCCATACCCTCTTGTTGACCATATCCTTTACAAACAAGTTTGGCCTTGTTTCTAATAAATTCTCCATTTTCGTTCAACTTGTTTTTGAATATCCATTTAGTTCCTATGATATTCTTATCATGAGGTCTAGGAACTAATTCGCATGTATTATTCTTTTCAATTTTCTCAAGTTCTTCATTTATCACCTTGACCCAACATTCCTCTCTACATGCTTCAATTACATTTTGAGGTTCAGTGGAAGATAGTAGTGCTAGGTAGCTTGAAGCTTCGACAATGGTTCTTCTAGTCTACACACCTGTCCCTTTTTCTCCTAAGATTTGAGCTTCTAGATGGTTTTTCTGAACATACTTGGATAGAGTCTTTTCTTCTATCATTATCTCTTCTTCTAGTGCTTCATTGGTTTCTTCTTCAGAATTAGTCTGGTTTTATGTGGGAGGATAATCCTCATCTTCCTCATAATCTTTAGTTTTTATTTGTTTTGGATTTTTGCATGCTTCATCAACCACAACATCAATACTTTCAATGATTTTCCAAAGTCTTTTATTATAACATTTATATCCTTTACTTCGGGAAGAGTAACCAAGGAGAATACCTTCATATGCTTTCAGCTCAAGCTTACCAAGTTTTTCATCAGTCCTTTTGATGTAACATTTGCTTCCAAAAACTATGAAGTATTTTACAGTAGGAATCTTACCATACCAAAGTTCATGTGGAGTTTGAGTTTTGTTTACTTGAACATTTTGTTTGTTGAGAATAGTGACGTCAGCAAATGCAGCTTCACCCCAAAAGGTTGCAGGAGTTTCAGACTCATCTAGTATAGCACGAGCCACTTGTTGAATAGTTCTGTTCATCCTTTCTACCACTCCATTTTCTGAGGAGTCCTTGTGGTGGAGAATTCCATTTTTATTTGATGTTCTTCACAAAATTCAAGGAATTCATTCGAGGTAGATTCCCGTCCTTAATTAGATCTGAGGAATTTGATTTTGTGCTCTGATTCATTTTCAACCAATAATTTGCAGGCTTTGAACTTTTCAAATGCTTAATCTTTATGCTTTAGAAGTCCTATCCAACACACTTTGGAAAAATTGTCAATGAACAATATAAAGTATTCTTCTCCACGAGGTGACTTTTTCCTTGATGGTCCACATAAATCAGTATGAACAAGTTGAAAAGGCTTACTAGCTGATTCTTCCTTTTCAGGGAAATGTGCTCTGGTTTGCTTACCAAATTGACATGATTTGCATATTATATTTTCTGGAATGCTGATATCAAGAAGATCACAAACAACCTGGAATATGCATGCTTTTCTTATTTGAGGGAAGCTTAGATGCACCAATCTTCTGTTCCATAGATAGTGTTCATCATTTTTTCTTAGATAGCATTGTTGTTGTCCTCCCTTGAGTATGTATAAGTTGTTTGGAGTTCTCATACCTTTGGTCACTATTTCTCCTATATCAAGCTCACAAACAACACATCCATTTGATCGAAATACTACTTCACTTCGTTGATCACAAATTTTACTGACACTCAATAGGTTATGCTTTAAACCATCAACATACATAACATTCCCAACTTTAACTTTTTCTTTTAAGAGAACGAAGCCTTTACCTTTTATGGCAGCAAGAGTGTCATTTCCAAAATGAGAGCTTTGTTTCTTTTTCTAAGGCATTATATGAATGAATTTTTTCTTTGTCACCTGTCATGTGTTTTGAGCATCCACTATCGATGTACCACTGATTTTCTTGTCCTTCTACATAATGCTATACCACATCTTTCTCTTTGCAGTTCTTTTGTTCTCCATATTTTGGGACTTAATGAAGTTTGCTCCTTCTGAGATGTTTGCCGAAATTTACTCCTACATTCAAATTCTTCATTACCTAAGTTGTTACAGATAGAGCATTCTATTTCATTTTTAATAAGATAAAAGTTATTATTGGTCCTTTTTATGATCCCTCTCACATTCCTTTGATTTCGTGCTTCTCTAGTCATGATGGTTTTGTAAGCAACACATTGAGCAACTTTGTGTCCAACGTTATGACATGAAAAACATTGGCCATTAAAGAAGTTCTTGCAATTATCGAATCTACTGACTTGGTGATTGTATTTTCTATTGATATTCATTCTTGAAGTAGACTGAGTATGATTTACCTGAGTTTGGTTGTAGCTTTTGTTCATCCTTGAAGTAGATTGAACCTGATTTACCTGGTGATCTACTTTATGCCTTTGTTTTTCAAATTGTTCACTTTTCTTTACTGCATCAAGATAGCTTTTAGTGGAGGTTGACAACTTCTATGCTTAAGATGCTTCTTCAGTATATCCAAGACATTTATTTATTAGAGGAGAACGCAACACTTTGATGATTTCATTTAAGGTTTATAATCCTTTAATAAATCTAATATTGAGAGCTTTTTTTTTTCTGAATATCCTTTCTTAGAAGCACAATTTCACATTCTAGTTTTTCATTGTGTTTTTCTCTTGCAACAAGTTGGATTGTCAAAGTATCTATAATCATATTCTTTTCTTCTAAACAAATTTTAAGTTTAGATATTTCTTCATAAATGTCATCTTCATCAAAAGCATCCAAGAAATCATCATCTTCAAAAGCCATCAGAAATCTATAGTCATTACTATTTGATAAACCATCGCTATCTTTATCTGTATAGTAGCTCTTCTTAATTACACTTTATTTTCTATTCCAATTTGCAGATTCCTTACCTTTATCAAACTTATCTTTATGAGGACATTTGGCAGCATAATGACTGACTCTTCCACAAGCAAAACATTTGAAAGGTAGTTTACCTCTCAATCTTTTGGAACCCCGTTGAAGGTTCTTGACAAAGTTTACTTCTTCTTCTCATTCTGATTCATTGAAAACTTCTTTTCTTGAAGCTTTGAATGCGGCTTCTCTCATATCTGATGGACCTCTTTTTCTCATCTTGAAAGTAGTTAAGATTTTGTGCAACTGTGTCATAGTAATAGTCTGAAGTTCCTGCTTTTCTTCTATGGCATATATGTTTTATTCAAACTTAGAATACAAGGATCTTAAAACATTTTCAACTAAAGTAACTTCTTTTATCTCTTCACCAAGATTCTTCATGTAATTAACAATCTCATCTATACATAAGAAGTAACTAGCTATACTTTCATCATTGTGCATTTTGAGAGTTTCATATTGAATTCTGACAGTTTGTAGTTTTGCACGTTTTACCTGAGAGTCTCCTTCATGGCTTAGAACAATTTTGTCCCATATTTCTTTGGTGGATTTGAGCTAGATAAATTTGAAAAATTATGACTGTGACATACTTCTGAATTATGTAGTAACAACTTTGGCATTGCTTTCATATTGCTTTTTACCTACCGCATTTGTAGGAATTTCTGATGGAAATGTATATCCTCCTTCCACGATTTCCCAGACATCTGTTCCAAGCGACTGAAGATAGGCTATGCTTCTTACCTTCCAATAAACAAAGTTGCTTCCATCAGAGATTGGTGGTCTGATGGATCCCTCTCTTTCTTGATTACTCATGATGATGGATCCTCCTTTCTGTGATTAAGCTTCTTCTGAAGGACCTACTCTGATACAAACTGTTGGAAATAATACTAAGAGGGGGGTGAATCAGTATTATTTAGTCAATCATTTTTCATTTCCAAAATCAAATTTATATACGCTGCTTCAGTTAATGGAACTCACGTGTATATGCAACTGTGTTTAAGGAAACTAGTGTATATCCTACAAACTTATGGTTCAATTAATTCATCAAATGTTGATCTTTAATTAGTGCGTTAGAGTGATATAAATAGTAACCAGGTGCAGTAAAAATGGAACAAACAATCTCACATATGAACACAAGATATAAGATGGAAACCTAATGTGGGTGAAAACCACCTGCTGCAATCGTTTCTATCTTTTGAATAATAAGAAACTTCTTTTTACAATTTTTGTACAGGTGTAGACTTATACCAGTACGCAGGCTTCTACCTGTAGAAGGCTACAACCTTCTCTCGTTCTCCAACTTCTCCTGGAAGGGAGCTACAACCGCCTAACTCTTGTACTAGCTGATATGTTTACTAGTACCTAGGTGTCAGCCTACAGAAGGCTACAACCTTCTCTTTTCTTCTAGGGACCATATTTCATAATTTTTCAGACTGGATCCATTAATAACGTCATTCAATAAAAATATATTTGCATCAACCAATCTCCTTTTCACAACTGAAACGATCAACCACTTTGACAACCCTTCAATTAGATCTGTCAAAATAATCTAACTAGAACACAGTAACTAGAACCCAAGCCAAAACCGAGAACACTACAAAATCAAATGGAAGTAGCTAAAACATATTTAACAAGTTATATGCTTCTTCCCTGTGTCGAGCCTGTGTGTATACGTACATTTCTCAAGACAAACCTGCATACAGATCTACAAATCAAACTTAAGATGTATACATTGTTTTGATACACATAACCAACATGTATATGCACCTTTTCTAAAGTGAACCTACATACAGATTTGTAAATGATTACATATACATGACAACAATTCTAGACTTTTGTTATACACAGATCATCATATTTATAGACTACAACATGCGCTAGTTATTAGATAAATGATCAAACCACAGAAAGATACTTCACTTCAAGCCTTAAGATCTTGACTCCTCATTAGATATTATCCTTGATCAAGCGCTAAGTTTCATCCTTGGTTCAGATCCAGCTATGCACCATAACCCAGTAACCCATTCACTAGATCTTGCTCATCATCAGATATTCAATGCTTGAGTGCCTTGGCCTAATGATTTTCTTCTCCTTATATAGTGTTATGCCTTTTTCAATACCATGGTCCAAAACCACCTAGTACCAATACCTTGGACCAAATACTTGGGATCAATACTTCAGACTAGATATTTTGGACCAATACCATGGGCCAAATACGATGGACCACAACTTGGATTTCCAACATGTACATGCCTTTCCTTCTGTGAAACCGTGTGTGTACATTATCCACACTTTTTTTATCTATTAACCCGTGTGTACATGCTACTTTGTCAACGTGAACCTTGTATGCTTCTCTTTCCTCATTTGTGAAGTCTGATCTGTAACTCTAAGCTTTCAACCTATTGAACTATACTCTGAGAGCTGAGCGAGTTGCCATCAAGGACAACACCTGTGTCTAATATCAGTCATAATGCCAACAAATCTCAGTAATTGTTTGAGTACAAAACCATTACCATCCCACCATTGCAAATTGATCACTTTGTTTTAAACATAAACAACTCACTTCACAATTCCATATCTCAATAACATTAATGCTAATATCAATATTTAACTTTAATAATAATAGTAATAACTAGCTAGGCATTTAAACATAATAAATCTTAGGGTAGCTAATTTTCTATTAAACTATTATTATTTTATCCCATTACAACAAATAATAATGAATGTGAACAATATTAATAATTTATTGATAACTAGACTTTTATTTATTAATCTATATTTTTATTGATAAAAATGCATCATGAGTAAAATGTGAGAGACTTAAAATTCACATGTTAATTGCCACATGAATAAAAAACAATGCCCAACAGATTTAATAGAAGCTAGTTGGAAGTAAAGATGTAAATAGATTTGTAGAAGAAAAACATATAAGTGGAAAATTTTGTATAAACCACAATTTTAAGTCAAAGTTTTTGTATTCACTTAAAAATGCAAGAATGATGGTAAACACAAAAAAAACCAACATACTCCCACACTAAAAAATATGCCAACAGTCAATAAAGTTGTTTGACTCTCAATAAAATTCTAATCATAATTGACATAAAAAATTAGAACTTTATAAATTTATTTTAGTCCTATTATGTTTTATCTTATAAATGGAAACTTATAGAAATACTCCGAAACTCAAAATCTCTAAAGTTGGATAAATCTCTTTTGAACCTATTGTGTTTGGTATCATTTATCTCATTAATAAATACTTGAAATTTAACATATCATTAGTATGTCTCAACACCATTTCCTAGGAATGAATCGATCTCAAGTAATGATATTCACTCAAAGTTTCTTGGTCGACCTTTTTTAAATTTGGCCATCTGCAAAATTTGAGGGCATTTACTTTAAGAAATTTGTATTCCAAAAGTGAATGGATATATTTCGCTAGTGAGGATTCTACACAATAAAAAATTAAAGCATTGCAAATTGATGGAGATTAAAAACTAAAATTAATAAAAAAAACATAAAACAATAATAATTTAGAATAATGATAATGATAACTTAACCAATCACCAATAATCATGATGAATCCATTACTATATAGAATATATTAAAAAAATATTTCTTTAAACAATGTTCCACAATAGATATATATAGATATCAATTCTTCATCCTATGTACTCCACTACTAATGCTAACTTAACCAATCACCAATAATCATGAAGAATCCATTACTATACAGAATATATTGAAAATTTATTTCTTTAAGCAATGATGCAATAGCTTTAATTTGAAAAATAATAGCCTCAATTTTAGACAATGTTCCATCACTTCTTGTTGTTTTCAAATATGAAAAACTTCCATCAACCCTTACCCACCTTCATAGTTGTCACTACTCCACACTAGATGACGGAGCAGTAACTACAAAGATTACCTCCCATACCTAAAACAACAATCAAAATTGCTAGATTTATAAAATATGTATGGGAAAAATGACAAATTGGCAGTTTTAAACCACATATATGTTGAATAAGAAATATGTTGGGTGTGGAGCCTAATTATATTATTTATTTAGGGGTATCGACACATTCGACCTCAGTTTGTAATGTGGTGGCAATACCGCCCATAAAATGTACAGTGCAAGGGGGTGGACGAGTGGCGGTGCACCCCAAAGCTCAAAATAGATGTAAAATTGGGTTATAAAATGTTGTAATTTTATAGTCAATTGAGTTTTTCATTAGGCAAAGATCTCACGGTAGAAGTTATGCTTAATTTAAGGTTTTTTGGCCTAGAAGGAAACCCCTCCCTATATATAAGGGAATTGTATTGCTACTATGTAGATATGTATTCTGAGTGAGAAAGAGAGAGGAGATTGTGTGAGAGTGAAGAGGGAATTACAATGGATCTATTGTAGGTTGTATCTCTTCAATTTTCTAGATAATATAAACTGAAAGACTAGCTATTTCTCCATGGATGTAACCCAAATAGGGTGAACCACATATATCTGTGTCTCTCTTGTTTTATGTGTTTTCTGTGTTCTATTGCTCTGTAATATATCATTTTCTGATAAAAGAAAATATGGGGATAAAACTAGTCCTTTTCATATTTTTGGAAAAAATATTACATGGGAGAATATTTTACCCCATTAGTTGCAAGAATGATAAATTGATCTCTACTGGTTAGCTATCTGTGTATAAATTTAGGGACAACAATAACACCAAATTCCTTGAGATAAAATTATCCAAAGGGTGGGTCATGGAAAGGCCCGAGGAGTTTTCATTTGGTAACCATACTCTATGCACATGGGTTTCATATTTTAGAGCGTGGACTCGGCCTTTGTAATGCTTTATCCTTTATGCCTTCCCTAACTTGTAAAATTTGTATCTTAGCTACCCATAGATACATAAGAAAATCTTTAACAATTCAACTGAGATCTCTAAAATTAGAAGACAAAACTTGCCATTCTCAATTGTGTTGCTAGAGAAGAAAATATGGAGAGAATTCTAACAAATAAATAACACAATATAATAATGAATACAAAAACAGGATGATGTAGATACCAAATTGAAATCTAGTTTGAGATGCTAAAGCCTTAAGATTGTAACACAAACATTCAGAAGCTAAAATGTAATCAAAGCTAGAGATTAGACATAGTTTTCTTGCATGCACACAAGTTCTCTTAAGTTCGAAAATGGATTCGACAATATAGTGAATATTGCACATGGACTTGAACTGTGCAATACAAGAACAATTTTGTTTCTAAATCCTTGTACAATATTTTCGAAAGGGTGTTTCTACATAAATTTGATTACATTCTTGTGTTTATTATTTTTTCCTTTCCTCTTCAATCTAACATGTTTATTTGACTCGAATTCATTTACATCTTGATTGATGACATTTTTAAAGGTATACAATCTTATAGCTATGCAATTATTGGCCTTTTGGACTTGTTTTGGCCTTGAAAGACATTTAAATGTCTACCTTTTTTTCTTCTTTAATACCACAACAATGACACGTCAAGAAATTTACCTCACTAAGAATGGAGGGTTAATAAATCAAGATATACATTTGATTAGATTTTGACTCAAGGATTAACATATAATCAACCATTTTATGGTGAAGAATAAACCAAGCAAGAACCTCTAGAAGTTGAAAAAATATAACCATATGTCTAAATTAAATATAAATCAAAACCAAGACACTTAATATATTTGTTTTTCTGAAACATGTCTAGTCATTATAAAGATGAACTATAGCTCTTCTCAACGAAGAGTCTAGAGTGTCCATGTGTGCCTTTAGGTGCCAACAAAGCCACTTACCGTGGTATATGAACAATTTGGGTTGAAAATAGCTAGAAGCATAAATGTGAGACAAACATTCAGGTTACCATAGGATTTATTTGGGATAAAATGCATAAACAAAAATGTTACTATAGAAAGTGAGAAATATCAACAATTTATAACGTCTAAGACTTTATGTCTGAATATTTAAGTTAAAAGAATAAACATAGACAATTTTGTCCCATAGATGATTCCAAATATTTATAACTGTCAAAAAAATCAAATGTTATGTGAACTCAACAAGGATAAAATCATTACAAATCATCAACATGCCAGACTCTTGCTAGGGAATACTAACTTCAATCTTAATGGAATATAACATGGAGCTAGTTGAGGGTAGATATTAAAAGACTTCAACATGAAAATTTGGAAGTTGAATAGGACTCAAATTAGCATGAATGGAAAGAATGAAGAAAGTGTCCAAAACCTCTAATGAAAGAATATCCCAACAATTTAGGTGAACTTTCTTCATTCTCCAACTATGAACCCAATAATAACTTCAAACCGGTCCATCTTAACGTAAGTTTTGGGCTTAACTAAGGAGTGCCACCCATCAAAAAAATCAACTGGGAACCATTCCCTTGCATATTACCCCACCCATAAACAATGAAACATGGACACCAACAAGGCAAAAAATGATGGAGGTTTTCCCCTACCAATATTCCCTACATGACCGAGCCTTCTCATAAAAGTTTGACTTATACCTACCCATACTTTAGGCTAAAGGTTTGGGATAATACATTGCTTCCCGAAACCATTATTGAACTCTAGTCCATATTACGTACATCATATGATAATGGTTCAACAAATTATCCTGTTCCATTTGAATTCCATCTATGCCAGGAGAGCTCATACATTATGGTACCCTTCATGATTAAATGGATTTTATGATTCCCACTATCCAATTAGATGACAAGACCCATAAATATGTACCAAATATATATATCAAAATCATAGTCAACATCCAATTCAGGAACATGAATAATTTCAAGGTTGAGGTTCTGTAGTTTTCCATGTTTATCTTACTAACGTAGAACATCATTGAGAGATTTTACAAAAATAATTAGCATAGAAGAAAAAATAAAATTCATTATAGATTGTCATTAAAACCAAATACATACATCTAACCAACTAACTCACAACACTTTATACCCATGTGTAGTTGAATTTCCACAATAAATTTCCAGTTTAAGAATGACGATTTTAGGGTGAAAATTATCGGATATATCTATACCCTTCAGAAAACCTTCTTTTCTGAGAAAGTGCAAGATTTCTTGATAGATAGAGGACTAAGTTATGGAAGATATATGACACCCAATTTTTAGAGTGTCGTTTAATGACTTTTTATCATATTTTCTTTACAATGCTTCTTAACTTGGTCATTAAGATTACCAATTGGATTTATTTCTCCTCTTGAGATAACAATTTGTCCTATTAATGGCATCAAGTGTATATAGTGAAAGGCGATGCTGAAAGCCTATAACTTTTACACTTCAAGAAGAAAGGACATTGGTGAGGGGCGAAAAATGTCACCATAAGCTCATTAGTGACGGTCAAAAGAGAATTCATCGCCAAAAATAGAGCGTCACCAAAAGTATATGTGTTGTTGTGACATAGAATGTTGATCACCAATAATGATTTATAATGATGGATAGTGACCATCACCATTTCATATGTGCAATGGTGATGGACCATATCCTCCATCACCAAAATCTGATCACCAAAGGTGGTGTTTACAAAAGTATAGGTGTTGTAATGACATTCAAAATTCGTCTCCAATAATGATTTATAATGATAGATAGCAACTGTCACCACTGCATATGAGTAATGATGATGACCATAGCCTCGGTCGCCAAAAACTAAATGTCACCAAAGGTGGCATTGCCAAAAGTATTAGTGTTATGGTGACATTCAAGGTCTGTCATGAATATTGATTATAATGACAGATAGTGACCGTCACCATCTCATAAGAACAACAATGATTTACTATGATGGATCTTTAATGGTCGTTACTATTGGTTCATATATATGGTGATGTTCATTGACCATCACCAAAATCCACATTGCCAGAAGTATAGTTGTTGTGGTGACATTCAAGGTCCATCATGAATAATGACTATAATGATGGAGAATGACCATCATTATTTCATATCAACAACAACGATTTATGGTTATGGACCTTTGAGGGTCACCACTATTGATGCATTCATATAGTGGCATTCGTTTACCATCACCATTTAATATTTTTGGTGAGGGTCGAAAAATGTCACCAAAACTCATTGGTGATTATCACCATTTAATATTTCACCATTTCAAATGGACATTAGGGCATGATGGAATCAAACCACCAACCTCTTTCTTGTAAAGAAGGTGCTCTTCCATTGAGATAGCACCCTTTAAAGAATTATACTTTAAAAAATTAAACCTTGAAACTTCATAAATTGTAAATTCTACAACTTTAAATAAATTAAAGTCTTGGCAATATTTTACTAAACAAGCAAAGAAGCATCGAAGCTGCAGGTCCCTACCTAATTGTTATTGAAGTTATGAAAAGTGGGTGGAGGGGAAAATTGTTATGTATAAGAGAATCCATATGTTCACTTGAATACTCAATTAGAAGTGAAACTCTAAAGACATTTATAAACTATAAATGACCTATAACTAGAAAATGCACCAAATATTGTAAAGGAAATGTCATAAGTGGATAGCATGTGGAAGAAGAGGAGGAAGGGACTTATAACCCTCGTACATCTTGGCATGCATTAGCAATTAACACATATTAGCTTTTTTGACATGTCTTCATACTCTCTCGCACATGTTAGCATTCCATAACATTCCCTAACACACCTTGGCAGTCATGACCTCACAACTATCATTACATTTTTCCATAACTTGGGAACCTTACATTCAATAGAACACCTTGCAACTCCCTAGTTATCATGCGTCTGTTATCCTCCACAATTTCCCAGGATGATGAGGAGATCAACGGAGGTAACCACAAACCAAGATTTTAGTTTTGTAGCTATCCCTACCAAACCAGAGAGGCTCTTTCTATGAAATCACAGCCAAGAGATGACTGGAATGTAAAGGATTTTAGGCTGGATAGTTAGGCTCGGGTGGGTTTTTGGAAAATTTAGGGACTTGGAACTCTATCTAGGATAAATCACCTAACATGCTTGAAACAATCCCCTTATAATAGAGCACCTCCTAGCTAGAAGAGTGTCCCCTACTCAAAATACAGAACCCTTCTCTATTGTGCACTTTTCTTAAAGATAAATTTGTGCATAAAATAGTACTAAGTAAAACACCTAAATTAAGAAAAGTGAGCATCTAATTCAAACTATAAAATTATAATAAATATGGCTCTATATAAGATTGGGAAACACTAAACAAGCATGCTTGCATACATCAACCATAAGGTGCCTAAAATCGATGTCCTTCTTTTGTCGTTGCTATAACCGCACAGGAAAACTGAAATTTGTAGCATGTACCCCAAGGCTGTATGCATCTACTGAAGGTGTTGATTGAAAGGATCTACTGAGATGAAGTACTATTGAAGGAGAAAGACCTTCAAAACAACAGATAGAGAATACTGTGAATTCAACCCATTTTCACACAAACCAAGGCTGCTACTGGGTACACTTCTCCGCTAAATGAAAACTGCAATCTATTGTAGTGTTTCTGAAGGAAAAGCACCATTAGTACAACACGGATAAAAATATAATAGATATTTCATTCTATTTATATAATTTTAAATGGGAGAAAAATCTTCCAAATCCATTCAAAAGAACAAGAAATATTCGTTATATAAATGCTTAGTAAGAAAAATTTATATGGAATGAATTTAACCATTCACCATATAGCTATAACAAACCACTTATACATAAATGTATAATATTATACTATAAATTTATATAATTGGTATTATTGTTAAAACATTAATGAATTACACAATTATGTCCCTATTATCAATATTTTTATTAATATAAAGTATGTGTAAGCATAGTTAATACTTTATTATTTCTTATCAATACATTATCAAATATAAATACACTTTTATTATAATGTTAATATATAAAGGTAATATATGAAGTAATCATGTGAGTGTTGAAAAAATTGATATAAATTCATTCTATTTATATAATTTTTTATGGGGGGGAATATCTTCCAAGTCCATTAAAAAGAACAAGAAATATTCATCATATAAATGCTTAGTAAGAAAAAAATATATGGAATGAATTTAACCATTCACCATATAGTTATAACAAATCACTTATACATCAATGTATAATATTATACTATAAATTTTATATAATGGTAATTATTGTTAAAACATTAACGAATTACACAATTACGTCCCTATTATCAATATTTTTATTAATATAAAGTATGTGTATGCATAGTGAAT